>BGPR01000001.1:3467823-3548266 GCA_013235015.1 Araneus ventricosus
CCTTCAAAGCGAATTGATTTATACGGCTTAACCTAGAGCCGCAGAATCAAAGGATAACAATGCAGCTTAACGACAGATTTATTCAGTGAATAGCGCTTATGCAATTTTTTCCTTCATTTTCACATTGTTTGAATTATTCATTGAATTAATCAATCAGCATCTAAAGATTCTTGAAAAAAACAAGGAACAGAAGTTAAAAACAAATATCTCGCTCTACACGACCTTGCTTTCGCATTCTTACCGTAAAAAATTTAATCACAGCTAGTGGATAACATAATTCTTCGAAAATTCTTATAACTACTAGTTGACCTTTCGTAGATTATTTACTTTCTGGGTTGTCGCGACCTTTACGAATATTCTGGCCATTATCCTGGTACATCTAGTTTAGACACTTTCGAAGTATTATTAACACTGAGAACGACCACACAAAAATAGTGATTTTAATAATCCGCAAATAACCGCTGATTTTATATTTTAGGTTCTCATTTGAACTAGATTCTTGAAACTCCTATAACTTAATCCGAAATATGTAATTTTTAGATAATGTATATTATTATTTTTTATATTACTATTATGTATATTATTATTTTTCATAATGCATTTTACACAAGTGTTACTAAAATGGCCAGATTTTCCTAGCTGATTAGGGATTGGGAGAAAGGAGGTGAGAAATCGGGACAAGTTTTGAACTTTATTTACTAAAATAGGAAGATTATGACTTTCAATATTCAAATTATATGTATAATAAAAGGGATTGGGAGAAGGAAGGTGAGAAATCGGGACAAAGTTTTGAACTTCATTTACTAAAACAGGGAGATTATGACCTTCAATATTCAAATTATATGTATAATAAAAGTCGGGAAGAATTCTTCAGAAGCTGGTGTTTTGGGGTTTTTTTTTTTTTTCAGTTTTTTTCTAGTAAATATATAAAAATTATTTCTTCAATAAGAAATAATCACTTGTCAGTAGGAAACGGGACAATTCGGAATTTTCAATCCTGAAAGACGAGACAAATCTAAGGACGTCTTGTCTCTCGAGTAAAACACTCAGGGCAGGGGTTCTACAAGCCTAATGTCTCCATTCCCAAAAATGCTTTGTGATAAGCATGCTAAACAGGAATGGCGCTAGAGTTTGTCCGACGGGGGGCTGATTTTCCCTACAGGGGGGCACGATCTCCCCGACAGGGGGGGGGGGCGAGGGTAATGAAATTGGTCTCACATTTTCGCCAGATTATTATTTATCAACTACAGTTGAATACCCGTACAAAAATTTTCTCCTACGGGGGGGCACAGCATCCCCGACAGGGGGCCCTGTCCCTCCCGGTCCCCCCTCTGGCGCCACCCCGATGCTAAATCTCTGGCTATGACATGAATGATCGTTTACAGAGGTTGAAATGTCAGCTACTGAACTTTCCTGTGAAAAACTGAGGTAGGATTCGCCTTCTTCAAATATTCGTTTTTTTTTTAACATTTGATAACTGAAACTAATTAACTTCAAACAATTAAATGCAGTGTGTAATTAATTTAATTGAATTTGCGTGAGATTAAAATACAATAACCCTGACCGAATTTCAGAAAGCTTGTTAGTACTTTGTTTCTCCGCTTTATTATGCAACTATATACTTCACTGTTTAAAACAGATTATAAATGTAAGACCCTGATCCTTGTTTCTGTTCATGTTTGAGGTGCAGATGAAAAGAAATAATCTTGCAAATGCACGCCACTATCTTCATTTAAAAAAACAATTGAAGAATGCTTTTAAATTGAAAGAGAAGCATTTTGCAATGACAGTTACAAAACAGACACCGCATTGAAAGCTTTTAAATAAATTAGGAAGTGACTCGTGCTTGAGATAAAGCTTTAAAGCGGGTTATCGTTTAAAAACTTAACGATTAAAAATAAAAGAACTGCAGAATCTCATAAATTTAAAAGTACAAGTTATCACAAAAAGATAAGTTAGATAAAATTGAATGTAAGTGTGCATGTAATACTGCATCGAAATTGTGAGATTACGAGCCTTTCAGAAATCTTCACGGGCCAATGTTTGCTCATAAAGATTATAAAAAGGTACTAACATGTAAAAGGAAATGAAAGGATTGATCCTAAAGCATAGCATAAATAAAATGATATAAACGAAATTTAAATAATAATTATGATATACATCATGAGCCCGAACTCTATAGCAAGTATGTAAATATTATGTATCGTTACAGATCTTTCATAATATCAACTTTCATAATTATAAATAAGACTAAGTACAAAAGTGAAAACTCCTTATCCTATTTTTAACATATATTAGAAGAAACATTTCTTTACGATTTTGATTATTAAAGTGCAGTTTTTTTATGACATAAGTTTTTTAATAATATGAAAAGGACGATAACTACAGTTATTTACACGCATGAAAGATACATTACAAATACTTTGTTCCTCATAAACTTAAGAGTGAAGTCATAAAACGATTAGTTTCTTTTAGGACTGAAATGACAAAGTGTCCAGTTTTTCCTTGTTCAGGGTTTTTTTAAAAAAAATATTTCTTCCGAAATAAATCCTTATACTTACCAAGTTAAATATCCAGAATTTGGAGGTATTACATGCCTTTTGTAAAAATCAACTAATTCTACTTAAGCAACAGGATTTTAGAAACAATTATTTACCTTTAAATTATAATTCGTTCAGAAGAATTGTTAATTAAAAAAACATGGCACCGTTAAGTTACACTCATTGACTGAATATCAAATAGCGTTTATGGCAATTAAGTTTAAGTACTCAACGAAAGACGGAAGTTTTCTATTTAACACTCTTACCGTGGCAAAAGTATGCTACGATTTAATTTCAACCTATTGATTTTTTTATACTTAGAAACAAAAGTCAGTACACCAATTAGATTGAGACGGCATTATAAGTATCTTAATGGAATAAAATGTTAATGCTTTATTCAGTCAATGATCTACAAATAAATTGCTGTAAATGATCTACGAATAAAATTAATTTAAATACCTCTGATATTTTCGATGCCACTTTTCAATTTAAAAAAACAACTAAATATTTGTACTCTTATTTACAAAATTCATGTAATTTAAATAGCGGAATTAAATTTCTCTATTCATGCAATATTTCACACATTCTGAGAAAAAGTTGATAAAAGTTCTTCGTTTATAAGGTTCATTACGTAAGGTTTGGGTCTTTAAAAAATGCATAAAATTTATACAGCATCATTCCTTAGTACAACTTAACTCGAAAATAGAAGTGAAAATTTTTCACTTACCTTGGAAACTTATTGTCTTTCTTCTGCTTTGGTTTCTTGAGTAGCTTTGTAAGATGACTACAACGAGGACAGGTTTTGGTATTGGCATCTTGATTGGCCAAAACTAACAGTTTGTGAAACTTTTCCTTATCTGTTAATTTCAATCGAGCTGAAATTTCATCTCTGTGCACGTAAGCATTGCATGCATTATTACAACATTCAATCTTCACTTGACCATCCTCCACTTTTGATGAGAAGTAACTTTGCAAACAATTCGAGCATGCAGGAAAACGACAACAAGCTCGACGATATAGCCACTGGGAATCAAGGCAAATTCCACACTCTTCGAATTCCCAGTCTCCGACTGGATAATGTGGGGATGGTTCTTGTGGAGTAACATCATCCGGCAACAAATCCAGTACATCTTGCAATCCATGCGGATGCTCCCAATCCATTACTTCATGGTTATCCAACAGTCTTTCCAGGACAAGTCTCATTTCAGACAATTCCCTGACAATCATGTCATCTGGAGAAGCATAATCAGATGAGATATAGGTACGGCGAGGCTCGGTTCTGACTGTAGTGGTTTGGAAGTAATTTTCAAAAGTGTAATCATCTGGATCTTCCTCAGGCCATGGGGTCATTGTAGATGGTCCAGCATCTGAGGAAGTGGACGCATTCTTCTGGTGTTGCACCCCGACTTTGGCCCAAAAACTGTCACCTTCTTCACTGTTGACACTCCAGGTATCATCAGATGGTTCCTGCTGAACGAATTCTTCAGGATCTGACTGGGGATGATACCTGCCTAGCTGAGGTGGCACAGGACCAGCTGAAACCACGAAACAATCTAACAGAAAATGAACATGATCCATTGACATAGGACCATCGAGAGGTATGAGCCAGTTCTTCAGGCATGAATACTTAAAGCGGTACGACCTGCGTCTAACTGGACGATTATTTTTCACGTAAAGAGAGTTATTTGGTGCAGGCAGCTGCACGGGCCAGCTTTTAATGTAATTTGCCGAAGCTTCTGATGTCAGCAGTTTAACGTTAATATCTTTTTCATCTTTCTCACGTTCGATAATGTCAACAGATTCCATAATTTCAATTTCGGGAATTTTTATATGAACACTTCAAAAATCTCATGTAAACAAACAGAGAGAAACAGGACGATCACTACTGCTAGTTCTTTCTTGAAGAAAAATGTTCTTGACACCGCTTGTTTACTTTATCCGCAGAACGATCATTGGAGCAGTAGAGCATGATCTCAAGGAGCTACGTACCCAGTGAACTTCTTGTAAATAAATATTTACTGTGAGAATGCAGACACGTAATAGCCGAAGCGCCTAGAAGTAGAAATTCTTTTCTAGCGAAGAGCGGGAATATCGCGATCACTCGTCAGCATCCATAATTTGATGTCAATCCAAGTTCATCACGGAGAAAATATCAACATCTCTCTTACCCAGGAACCCACAACCTGATGTAAACATTACTGTGACAGTTCTGTTTCTCGGAGAAGTATTACTTCCTATCTAGAGCCCTCGGAACAGGTTTCCCTCTGAGCAGTTAGGGTTGCTTCTCATGGATGATATCTCGCCAAGTTGTTTCACTGACAGAGAAAAGGTCGCCAAAGCGATTCTAAAGCAGGAAACGCAGCCCGTGTTCGAGTGAACTATCAGAACGGTAATACTTGAATGAACTTTTAACTTTGTTATGTCTCGCAATAAATAAATAAATACAACATCGATCAATATATAATTCAATTAATAAAGCTTGCCTTTTTATCTTTTGTTGTAAACAAGCTACAACAAAATAAAAATTAATCTCTAAAAATTATTTGTAGTTTTCGGTCTATTCGGTCAGAATTTTCGGGAGAATCGGTTCGGGTTGGTTATTTTTCATATTTTTTTTTTTTTTTTTTGGGGGGGGGAGCGATTAAGGGTAAAGTGTTTGCACTTAATGCAGGCCTTTCAATGTAATTTTTGTCATTTAATAAAAAAATATTTCCGATAAAGTTGGACACACTTACTCACATACTGAAGTTACTTTTAATTCTAATCCTAACATTTTTATTTGTAAAACCTTTAAAATCCCTTCTTTCGGACTAGATATATATTTTTCGAACAATAAGATATTAAAACTGCAAATAGGAGGAGAGATGTTAGGATGAAAAAATAATGTTCAAATGAGGAAGGATATTCCTATGAAAGTTGTAAAAAACTTTAGTTAGTTTAAACAGTTTGTATTTTTTTCCGAGAAAATATGGAGATGATGGATAATATTGATAAAACACTCATTTTCATGTTATAGATTTTGAAATATTGGTATTACCTTTGTTTAAAGCTAGCCGAGACATGATTGCTCCCATAATTTTGCTGCAATATTTTTAACAAAATAAATGTTTTTCAGGACCGGTTAAGCCAGGCGCGGTTTCACTTTATTTTCTGAAACTATTTTTTTTTCTCCCCTCTGCTTTTGCGATTCGTTAGAATCACTCCCTTTATTTAACTGTAAACTAATACGTAAAAAAAAAGGGGGGGGGGAAGCTGCACTTTCGAATTACTGACAAATATTCTGTATATCACCTGTAAGGTTATGTTTTTTTTACAATTTATTCATATACCTTTTATAGAACTTATAAGTCATGTGCGGTTGCATCTGCCATCGCTTTTATTTATTTTTTCCTCTTTTGTGTAAACTAAGTAAAGTCTATCGTAATCAAAAGCAAAATGTTTTCCAAACTGAAAATCAGCATTTCAATAGTTCTTAGGAGGCCAAGCCATTTCTTCCGAAATATATATAGCATTTAATTTAGTTATTTTTGGCTATCTTTAGGACACAATTTCGTAAAAAACATATCTCTGTTCGTAGTTGAAATGAAACAATGACAACCGTTGTTTAAACAGCCATTGCAAACCTTCCTAAGAAAAAATTACCTAATGTCTGATTTTTAACTATCGTCCAAAGGAACAGCAATTACAAAAGAAAGTACTTTACTTTACACTACGACACACCCCTGACTCCAGAGATAAAAATCTCCGGTTTGCAGTTTGGATGAGTGCGCGTAGAAACTTTATTGAACAAAAAAAAAGGGTTACATACAGTGTTTTAACATCGACGAAAAGCATGTGAAATTTATAAAAGTGATGAAAAATGTGTGTTTACATCTGAAAAGAAAGACTCGCGAAGCAAAAACAATTTTAAGACAGGTCCCCAAAAGTTCGCTGTATCTATATACTTGTAGGAGGACTGATTAGGGGTATTGAACCTCTAGAGGGTCTTAGTCCATAAGTCTGAGGTCTTGGTGAAGGAGAGAAACCTGGGTCGGAGTCGGATGAACTGGTTGCGTCCGGTGGCTGTTTTATGAGGTTCTCATTTTCAGTGAGGAAAGATATGAGTTTAGCTATATTTATTCTTGATAGTTTATTTGAAAGTACGCTTTTCCACCAAAGTTGAGTATTTTCTGCACTTGGTTTTGTAAAATGATAAGATAACGTCGTGTGACAAGAAGTTGCGTAGTGGAGAGGGTCTCCCTTGTCCCCGCATGCGCAGATATCTGAATGATGAAGCCGGAATCTATAGAGATAGCTGGGAAAAGGACCGTGGCCTGTAGCGAAGAGGATGGATTCTCTTGACCATGAAGCTGGGGTTATACTGAGATATACAGCCCTTCACATAAAATTTCACATATTTCTCAAGCTATATTCTATTATTGATTCTTGCGATTCGGGTGGTCTGAGAGCATAATATCTGCCAAAATTTTATAGTTCAAAAAATATTTTTCTAGCTATTCGTTTCTTTCTGTAGTCGAGTTAAAATTAAACTGGTTAGGTTAGGTATAAAACTTTTGATTGTCTTGCCAGAACAATCGAACTGTGAATGTTGTCTTTCTTATCATTTTGATCCAAATTTTAAAAACTAAGCCCATGCAAAACACTCCTTCGAGGTCTATCGTTTAATTTATTTTTCAAGAAAATGTAGTTTAGTTCTTTTCTCACTAATCTAAATATTTGCAAAATATATTCTTTGGGCTATTTTATCTATTTTACATGTACAGTCGGACCTCTATTTAACGAAGTCGCTAAATCCCGAAAAAAAGTTCGTTATATGGAAAATTCGCTAAATAGAAATTCACCTTTTAAAATACTTCAGACAATACAAAACAGATTTTAAATTCATAAACACTAAATATTATTAAAAAAGTAATTAATCACACCTTTATTTTGTAAATTAATATATTTGTTTTATATGTTTTACCCATCAAAAAGAAATCTGCAAGGAAAACAAAAATAAAACAAAACATTGTCCTAATCGGGAATACACTGCATTTTCAATTAAAAAAATAATTTCATATTAAAATTAATGAATTTTAGCATTTCATCATACAAAGGTTTGTTGATTTCTGCATCGTGATCATTTCCTTCTTCATCATCTTCGTCTTCATCGCAATTCATTGCTGTATTGTTTTTATTTTTCACACTGTGCACTTCAAAACTGCCTCATCCACATCTTCATAGACACATGCTTTTAAACGTTTTGAACAAGAATTCGATGAATCATAATTTTGTATCTTATCACGATTTTTTTATTATGGTTGGTAAGCTGTTTGGAGGAATAACAAATTTTAAAGCAATATCCTTTTTTTTTTCACGCCTTTATCCATCTCATGAAGAATTCAATTTTTTTCTTTGGTGCTCAAGCACTTTCGTTTTGACATTTTCCAGCTTCAAGGTCATTGATCAACATAAAATGTGTTAAAAGAAAGAATAAGTTTGAAATGTTTAGAAATATTTTAGGGAATAGGGAGAAAAAAAAATATTGGATCACAAGAAAAAGTTCGTTAAATAGAGAATGCATTTCGCTATTTGGAGGTTACTTTACGAAGAAATTCGCAAAATGTTCTTGGTTCCAAGAAAAAGTTCGCAAAATAGAGAAATTCGCAAAATAGAGATTCGTTAAATAGAGGTCCGACTGTATTTGTTACAATTGGTTGATTGTTATGGAGATATTCAAGACATAAATATTAAACTTACTTAGTGACTCATCCCTTACTCAGCAAAAAGAATTTCAGGAAGGGGAAAACAATTCAGTTTTTGTGACGCTCAGCACAAAATCTTTGTCGGATTGAAATGAAAAGAAATTAACCTAAATAACTGCACTAAGCAGTCATTCAAGCATATCTGATTATGATACTACGATTCGTTTTCAGAGGGTGTGTTTTTTTAATGCAAATTCTAATTTGAACTTTTCTAAAACTCTTCTTTTGCACAAAAGGAAATCGGTAGGCATATTTTAATGTTCTTCACTTGTGTTTTGTTATCTTAATAACAGTGAATTTGTTACAGAGAAAGGACGCTCACAACTCCAAGGATGCTCAGTCAAGTGGATCAATCAAGAAATTTCCTAAGCACAAAAACACCGAGACATAAATCCTTTCGATTTTAAATATTAATGTTGCACATTTTGTCGGTGTTGATATCATTTTAGTTCACTTTACCCTTTCGCGTTCCTTGGTCTCACAGTGAAACTACGCATTGAGTATATTTTTACTGCGCATGGGCGAAACGTAGCGTAATTTTTCTTTCATAACTTAAGAGCCCGATATATAGGCCAACTTCTATAAAAATTCCAGTTCAATACCGTTAGCATTCGCAAAGATATCGGCATCGCAAGAGCTAAATTGCTTTTGATCTCTAAGAGAAACAAAATGATGAGGGTTCTTGCAAAAAAATTTTATATATTTTAAAAATTGAACCTTTTTGATATTTTGATTTGAATCGATTTTTTTTTAAATTGAATCTTGGAAAGTAATATTGAATTTTATGAAGGTTGAGAATCCTGAATACTCACGTATACTTATAAATTAAACACATAATTTAAATTGCATTTCAATGATAACTTATTCGGAGGAAAAATAGCCCGTTACCGTTCACTGGTTTAACTGTGAAACTACAAATTTCTTGAAAATAAAAAATGCCATTTTTTTCCTTTTACATATTTATGATCAGCTTCCTGTCTAATACTCTTTTTTGAAATAAATTTAGTAATTTTCAAAGCGAAACATGTAGTGAACTTCAACGGATTAACTTAATAAGATGAACGTTTGATTTGAAGATATACTATTAGGGATCAAATCTAGTAATTTTTTGCAAGGGCAGTTGGCTTCCCCTCCGATATCATTTTGAATTGTGAGAGAAAGAATTTCAAACTATTTTAGGATCTCTTAGATAATGATCAAAGATTCTCTTTTAAAACTGTCCTTTCTCGCAGTTTTCGTGTAAAGAAGCGTTTCTGTATAAGAATGGAGGCTATTAATTTATAATCTTTCGGGAATGTCTATTAACATTTTGTTGGATTGTTTTGTAGCCTCGTGAAAGTGATCTCTCAAGAAAATGATTTTTTGCTGAAATGTTATCGCATTTCCTTATTAGAGCATTGTTAAATCAACTCCTTCTTGGTCGGTGTCGCATGTCATGCGATAAAGAGAAATATTGCATCGTTTAAAATGAATTCGTCGCTATTGACACGTGTCGTTATATTTGGCGATTTTTTTTTTTTTTCTTTTTTTTGTAATTCTGAATATCGCTTCGAGAAAAAATCCGACAAAGAAGAGGTTAAGATGATATTTTCCCTTTTCATGGCTCTACGATGAGAGGATTTTTTTTTTTTTTTTATCCTTTTAGTACAGTAGAACCCCGCTAATCCGAACTAATTGGGACCGGTGCCGGTTCGGATTACAAAAAATTCGGATAACCCGAAATTCCGATAAAAATAGAAAAGAAAAAGATGTGCGCTAAAAAAAAATGTAAGTTATAAGTACTCAGTACTACTATCTCTTGAATTCTTTTATTCAAAAGCGATAGAAAGAGAATATGTCTCCCCTTTTCATTAGAATAATGGATGTGCTCCTGTATGAAGTGACCTTATCCTACGGCGAATTGCATTAGTTTCTTCAATGTGTACAAAATTATGCATGCTGAAAAAGTACTTTTTTATTTTTAGTATGTATATTTAAATCTTTTCAGGTAATATTTTCAATTACATATAATTTTCGAAAATAAAATCGGTTCGGATTAACCGGAATTTCGGATTAGAGGGGTTCTACTGTCTTTATGTTTAAATATTCTTTCAATATGCGCATATTTCTCACTAACCTCTTGAACGCAAACTTGCCTATTTTCATTCATCCATTTAAATGCATGAAATGCACTTTCAAGTGTATGATGATACGTTTAGTACTTATCTTCAGTGTTTCATTAACAAAGTCTTTATTCTGAGTAACAACATTTAAATGGTTTGGCGAGTGTGCGAAGTAAAAGGGGAAAAAAATCTCATTGCAAAGGTTACAATAGAAAGAAATCCCGTAGCTGAAATGAAACGAAAGGTCGCTACACATTTTTCATCAACAAAAGTTTCCTAACTAAACAAATGTTTCCAATTTCTTGAAGTTTTTGGTAAACAACAACTTTTTAAAGGGTGACGCATTCAATAGTTACAAGTCTGATTGCAGCATTATATTTAGAAATCATTGTTTCCAGTGAAGCGTTTAAAAAAACAGGAACTATGTAGATTTTCACATAAAATTGAACCAAAATATTACAAACGAAAACAATAGCAATGAAAACTGTTTATAAGATAACAATGACATAGGAGAAATGTAACACGAAAAAATGATGAAGTTTAAACTTTGAGATTGTAAATACATTTTTGTTATTGATGAGTAAATAGTTAACATTGTGATTTATTTTTAAAAAGCATTGAAAGAAGCTTTTGTTTGAAAAATATCCCTTTCTTTCCATTGAATCAAACGAATGTATTTGAAATTCATTCTGCATATCATTCAAGTAGCAATGATTGATTATCGAATGATTATTACTTCCTTGTAACAAAACTTTTCATTCGAATTTCTTATAATGAATGCCTATCTTTGGAATTATGTCTGTCTGTCTGTGAACACGATAACTCGGAAACTATTAGAGCTAGAGGCATGCAATTTGGTATGTGATCTTTGCACATAATTTCTATGTTTCTATCAAATTTTGGACAAAATCAGTCCACGGGAAGTCTGTCTGTCCGTCTGTTTTGTGTTCATGTGAACACGGTAACTCAAAAACTTAAGGTATACGACTGGTTTAAAATCGTTGTTTTTGATGAAATTATCAAAAAATGACTTAATTTTGTAGCCTGTTTAATCAGCTTTCTAAAACTGCCTCACTTTTTACTCTACGTGAAATACAAATGGAGTTACAGCTGTTTTATTACCGAACTGTAAGCATTATTTTATGTTGCATAAAAACTTTAAATGTGTTTTCTGAGAAATGATATTTTTGAGGAAAACTGTCGACCGTAACAATGATTTCTCAAAAAGTTATTCAAGTATTGATATGAAATTTTCTGAGATTGTTTTCTGTAATATGCTTGATGTTTTCCTCTAAAAACTAAGGTCAATTTTAAAATCAAGTATTATTTTTAAGTGCTTAAATACAAACGAAAAGCATTTTTTATGAAAAATTATCAGTTTAGTAACTATATTCAGCTATATCTCAAAACTATTTTGAAGTACAAGAAATATTTTAGAGCATAACACAGATAACTGTCATAAAAATGTACTTCTACAAGGATTTATGTATATTTAGAATATGATTTTGTCTATGGCTGTTAGCGTAAGGCAAATATTTTAGTCATTTTTCTTCAAATTTCTCAGTTTTTTAAAAAAATATTATTTTGAAAGCCTAATTTTACAATATTTTCATAGTTTTAAAATATATGCAGTTGAAAAATAACATTAAAAAATATATATAAGTTATTTTTCAAAAAAATGTCTCCGAACACAGTCAGATACCTTAAATAGGTAGGTAAATAAAATTTTGTTTACAGTTTTATCATCAGGAATGGAGATCCGTATCAAATTTGAGACCAAATCCGTCAAAGGGTTGACTGTCGGTCTGTATAATAGCATACTTGTGAACATGATAGCTCCCAAACCCTATGGCTTAGATAAATAAAAAATTGACACGTGGTCTTCTTATCTTAATCGTAGATCTGTGTCGAATTTTGTTTCAATCGGTTGAAAAGAAGACGTTCAAATTGCATATTCGGTTTCTTCGCCATTGTACGACGCAAAAAAAGGCGCGTACGATTCACGCGCTTTCCCAAGCAGATTAGTTTTCCGTTTCGCAGATTTAGCAAATAACACATAATTAAATAATAAATAACACTAATAAATAAATTGATAATAATTACAATTTAAAATATAGTAGTTTTAATAAATAAGTAAATAACTTTAATAAATAAACAATATACAAAATTTTGAATACAACAATTGCACCATAAAACTTCTGCGTGTATGTGAAAACTTATTTAACTAACGAAAACAAATCATAAATAATACCAATTTTCTACAATTTTTAGTCTGACTTATTATCTACGAATTCTATTTAACCAAGTTCCACTGTATTATTCCGCATCTATTCTGAAAGGGAATTTTGGATAAGATGAACACAAAATATTCTCATTATAACATCCCTTTCTTAATTTGTTAAATTGCCTTTTTATTAATTTATTTTTAAGGATTTCACCTTCATCTGAAGATATTTTAAGAAAAAGCATCTTGCAGTATGTTTCAATAAGCCTTTTGCGCATAACTAGGGGAAAACACTATAAACATTTAAAACTGCATTATTCAACAGTATTTCGTTAATGTTTACAAAAACTCAGACGCCAAAATAAACGCAATTCCTGAAATGTATCTACCCAGAGCATTGTCTTAATGTTTTATTACGTCTACAGCTACATTCCGTGACTGCTTTTCGTGATTGCAATATAGCATTATCCGTAATCTCCAACAAATTGCGAGTTTGAGCAGATTTGTGTTATTGATTGCTGGTTGTCACTAACTTACAGCTAAGTGAGGAAGCATGGCTTTCCTTTCATTTTTTAGCAAGCCGAAAAGGTGAAATATTCATAATAATATTTAGGCAAAACTAGTTTCTTTCAAACTGGATAAATATCGAAATTCAGATATTTCTATAGAACGTAATAAAAGCATAACACTTAAGAACAAATTTCAAGTGAAAACAACTACAGAAAATTGTTATATGACACTGATTGCTGTTTCATATAACAATTCTTTATGCATTCTTTGCAACACTTGGCATCAATCTCGCCTGATATACATTTTGCCTCATATTTTATTCGATTCAACCAGTGACGAAATAAAGATAAATGGCGCTCTGAATAAAGTATTATTCTCCACCCCGAATTTAAAAAAATAAAGTAAACGAATCAATATTTATCTTGTCTTCACGGCAACTTCCACAACTGCCACAAAGGGCCCCCACCCTCATCTCCACGCCACTGACTCTTTCAAAATTAGATAATGGTCATCATGATAATAGTATATTATCATGATAATTATTTATATACTTTTAGTTAGCCTCCGAGGAACGTATATACCTTGTGTCATGAAAATTTGCCTATTTATACCAAATTTCATGTCAATCGGTCGTTTTGTTAGTTAAACGACTTAACGCCACCCTACTCTACAGGAATTGTGTTAGAGTTTATTTACCCGTAGAGTATTTTTAATCAGGCTCTGAGAAACATATGTACAAAATACCGTCAAAATCGCCATAGCCATATCCAACAACATGTTAATCGGCTCTACTATTTACGTGTATTTTGACAATTTTGCTTCACCCTTCTCTGAAGAAGTGGATTACCGTTTATTTACCTAAAATTCTGTCAGCCTAACAGGAATATATGTACCCACTCCATCAAAATTATCCCAATTATATCAAGTTTCATGTCAATCGACCCATTTATTAAATATATTAAAATTACTTTAACCACACTACCTTGACGGATTGAATTAGCGTTTATCACCCCTATAGACTTTTAGTGCCTAATTAGAAGTATGTGCACCAAACTTCATAAAAATCGCCCGAGTCACTCAAATCGGCAAGCGTGTCAATCGGCCTATTTGTTATATATGTATTTTGGGCACTTTGCCCCTCTTTACCCAGAGGGATTGGGTTAGGGCATATTTACCCCTACAGTACTTAAGTCGGCTAATGAGGAACCTGCGAACCAAGTTTCATCAAAATCGTGAAGCACGTCAACCGGCCTATTTGTTATATGTATTTTGGAGACTTTGGCCCACCCTGCCCTGAGGGTGTGTGCTAAGGCTTATTTACCCCTACAGTTCTTCAAGTCGGCTAATGATGAACCTGTGTACAGACTTTCATCAAAATCACCAAGTATATCAACAGGTCAATTTGTTACATGTATTTTGGAGACTTTGGCCCACCCGGCTCTGAGAGCCTGGGTTTGAACTTATTTAGCTCTACAGTACTTCATGTCGGCTAATGAAGAACATGTGTATCTAGTTTCATCACAATTGCCAAGTATGTCAACCGGTCTATTTGTTACATGTATTTTGGAGACTTTGGCCCAACCTGCCCTGAGGGCCTCGGTTTGGACTTATTTACCCCTACAGTACTTCAAGTGGAGGTACAGTACTTCAATGAGGAACCTGCGTATCAAGTTTTATCAAAATTGGTGCAGCCATTCTGAACTGATGCTGGAACAAACATATATACATACATACGTTGAGTTTTATATATATATAGATACCAACCTCTGGAATTTATTGCTGCAAAGATGCTTTGTTTATCATACAAGGACATCATGCGAATAATTATAAGTGTTCATTTATATATACAATTGAAATTCAGAGAAACTTTTCTTTTATTAGAAACCGACTGCCTTTACCGGCATCCCACGCATTTTTTTTCTCTCTCTTTCAAGCCTCTTGTGCTTTGCGTTTCTAGTTCACCTTGAATAGAATCTAAACTCAGCTTCCTGTCTAGCTACCCTAGGTTCTACTGCATATTGTATTTGACTAACAAATTAATTAAATTTCTTGTTGGTTTTTAAACCTCGCTTATAATTATAATGGCATTGCATTTATAATAGTTTAAATCTGTTTTTAAAATGCGTTCGTAATCCTCGACGTAACGTTTTCGATTCTTCCTGATACTCATTTTCATGTCTCAGCTGTTACAGATAAGCGATTTTATCTCACATCTACCACATTTGGTCACTTAAAAAATAATACGAAAAATATTCTAGCCATATTAAGTCTTATTAAATATTTGGAAATACTTTCCTCTTTTTTATTATGTTGTTTTACTCTTATTTGTTATAGTATTGGCCACGTGTGTGCAAAATTTCATTGCAACAAACCAATTATTATTCGAAATATCACATTATTCGTGTTTGTAACCTGACTTTTGGACAACCATGTATTTTTGAATGCTTATGAGCAAAACATGCAAAAAAAGAAAAGAAAGAAAGAAGCTAGTTGAAACTAGATGAAGTGGCATTTGTCATTAAAATATACCAAATAGATGTATATAATTAATCTCCTTTTCTTCGTCATTTATTCATGCTTTAATTGTAAATTTTGCCTTCGTGTATATTTGTACTTTTGGGTCACGATTAAATTTTAAGAAAGATAGTGGGTCTTGTACAGTGAAGGCGGTTATTGCAAAAAAAAAAAAAAAAAAAAAAACGGTTTTCTGTTAAACCGATTTTTTTCACCTCCGGTTTAACCTGGCAGTTAAAACCGCTCAAAATAACCGGTTTTTGAAAAAACCGGTTTTCGGTTTTTTAAAGCAACGTTTGTGGACATAATTTATTATTAATAATATACAGTAAGTAAGTATTAATACAATAATTAATTAATGTAATAAGTAAGGATTATAAATAAGTAATTAATACGTAATAATAATAAACGAGGAGTAATGATTGCAATAAGTAAGTATTATGGACAAAATTTTTTATTAACGTTGTTTTCACAAGAAATTTATTCATTGGCCTATATTTATCATCTAATCTGCTTGTTCAGTTTCCACAAGAAAAAAGTCCCCAGAGGCCACCACCTCCTTCATACTCAGTTTGGACGGATAGCGGAAGTCTGTGCAGCCCCGTTTTCACCTCCTTCTTGGAAATTCTTCAACCCTCTTCCAGTAACGCCGGCTTTTGGCTGTTCGAACTCTGACTGTTATGACGCCTACGCCAGACATTCTGACTCTTTTGGTTCGCACTGAGCGGGCTTTTATTCAATTATCTAAAAAATCTATTCTAATCCTGAATCGTACAAATATATCTTGTTAAATAATGCTAAATCATCGAAGTCAGTGTGCTATTTTATTAATGTAACGAAATGACAACGATTAAAAGATGTGAAAGCTTCTCCTGCGGATTTATTTGGCTTGAATCCCTGTTGGATTACTAAAATGTTCTTTTTTACAGTGAGTTTCGTTATATAATCTACAATCGGGTGAGTACAGACTTTAAATCAAGAAATCCATTCTTTATACTATTCTACACTGCTCATAAAGACTCTTTCAGCAATGTGTTGATCCGCGAGTGGACACCTCTCATTGGAAACAACATCATTCAACGTAGATACTAATCTTTCGGACGCCACAGAACTTCCGACTAAAGATAAATATTTTTTGGCTACAAAAAACAGACGCCGTTTGCAGACAAAAATTTGTATTAGTATTGTTTTTGCAGGAAATCAATCCATTGGCTAATATTTATCTGTTCATAAAGACTCTTCAAGTAATCCCCCAACCAACAGACGCCTCGAGGAAGCGGTTGTCGGCGATTGGCCTACGATGATGAAATTCAGAGCTTTATAACTTGGTAAATTTAGTCGAACCTAAAATCGAGCCTATCTTCCGACCCGGTTTTCTTCCCCGGTTTTTGGATTTTAAAAAAATAACCGGTTTAAACCGGGCAAAAAATAGCCGAAAAAACCGGTTAACGGAAACAAAAAAAAAAAACGGTTTTCGGTTTTAAACTGTAGGTTTTTCCCATCCCTAGTCTTGATCATTTTTTTTTCAAGCTAAAAAGAATTATAAACAGAAAAGATTCAAGAAGCTGTGTTGTCGGAGTGCTTTAAATCAAAACACATTTCTAAACAGATATTTTTCAAAGCTATTTTAATATTTTTAGGACAAAGTCGAGATACTGCATTATTTTTATCATTCATTAGAAAAAGGAAATTTTGTTATTAAGCATTTTTATATCTCATGAAGGAATACGTATTAAAAAAATTACCACTTTCTTCTTTTTCAATTTTTCAGCTTGACATTTTTCTTTTCTATCTTTCTGTTGTAATTTTCAGAAAATAGTATCTTAAACTATAAACCAAATCATAACTATAAAAACGTAATTGCAACTAATATAAAGAATTAAATGAGCATTTTTCCTTCAAAATCCCTTTCCTTTTCTAAATTTAATCTATATATATAAAAGAGGAAAGCATGTTTGTGTGTTCGTTTCTTGGATCTATATGCACGCCCACACGGTTGGACTTACGGCGACCAAATTTGGCACAGTGAGTGATGGATTAGCACAAGAGAGAGCTAACGTCGTAAAAATTATTTTAAAATTCGAATTAGAGTTTTATTTATTTAATTAAATAACGAAAATTAAGCTATTTTTAGACGTTTTTCGTCAATAACTTCTGAAATACTTATGGTACGAAAATTATTTTTACATCACCTTAAAGAGCAAAAATTATCTTTTTAATGATACCAATTTAATTGTGGTACAATTTTTTCTCTAACTGTAATTAAGGATTCAAAATTCATTTTAAACTCAAATTGTAACAATGCTTTTATGGTTATAACAAATTTAAACCAATTTATTGTTTCATCAGATCCTATATTCACGTGTTTTTACCACTTTTAAAGTTAAGAAAATATTTCTTTTTTTGGTCAATGTAGACGTCTTACTTCCGCTATTATTTCGTAGCATGCACTTAACTTCAGTTTTATTTCACAGCTTTTAACTTGCATTCAAACATCCAATAACGTTAGTTTAGTTACTACGCGATGTTTCATTTAAATTTGAAAAACTTTTAAATTATCCGTATCAGTGTGAAGCGGCGTAGTGACCGGAGAGTAAGTGAAGTATAGATGTCGCAGATGCCAGTTTTAGTGGCAGACAAAACATTACTGCATTTATTCCAGTTTTTAAATCAAAGTATGATTAGGGTGCGTAAAAATAATACCAGAACTATGTAGGATGCTCACAAGTAGGATTGGCCAGCAATCTGTGTGTATCAGTGGCGAATCCAGAATTCGGGTCTAAGGGGGCTGAGGTCATAAAAATTTTGTATCGTCGTGACGAATGTCAATCCTCATGGCTTATGTAAACCAAAATACTTTAACTTTACAGACTTTACTCACCTGGCAATAAGGATAATAAAGAACAGTACAATACTTTCGATAATTTAATAAAAACTCAATGAAATAACTATCCAAAAAATGTTTTAGACCGCGTCAACGCTACAAGTACGAGTTAATGACTAGAAAAGTAGGAAAATTTTCGAGCCTGTCAAGCCAGAAAGCAATGTTGTCTCGTTTTCATTATTTTTTTTAAAAAAGAGAAATTGAGAGCGAACATGTAATGATTTTAAATAAAATCAAGAATTCTGGTTTAGCTCTGGGGGGGGGGTCTGCAGCCCGATAGCCACCCCCTGGATTCGCCACTGGTATGTATAGTATACATTGTATACTCTCCTTCTGGAGAGACAAAAAAACGTTGTGTTTAAGGTAGTACTATAGTCAATTGCCCTAACTGAGGTTAAAAGTATTCTTTTTGTCCGAGCATTCTTCTTCAGCGAAATTCTTTCGAGTGAGAATTGTTCTCGATCGATTTTGACTTTCTTTATCTGATTTATAAAACATTTTATTTAGAAGTTTCTCAGTAACCAAGTTATACAGTATAAGTATATTTGTTCATTGTAAAGCTGTATTAGTTATTGAACTACAGTAGAACCCCGCTAATTCGAAATTCCGGTTAATCCGAACCGATTTTATTTTAGAAAATTATATGTAATTGAAAAGATTATGAGAAAAGATTTAAATATACATACTAAAAACAAAAAAGTACTTTTTCAGCATGCATAATTTTGTACACATTGAAGAAATTAATGCAATTCGACGTAAGATAAGGTCACTTCATTCTTCATAAGGTTTCTTCAAGAAGGAAAAAATAAGTATTATTCAACTTTAAATTTCGAAGTGCACGAATAAATAACAAAAAGCATTTTATCTTCAACCAGTGTACTCTCGGCTACAGAAAAAAAATTCATTTGGTTTTATTATGTATTGATTTTCAGTTGTGTTTGAAAAATGTGATTCAGTAATTTTTGAAAAGTACGATTAATTAAGTATTGATTTATATTTTGTGATTGATATGAAATTACATTTGAAAAAATTTTAAAGTGGTGTTGATTTGAAACTAATGTTGCAGTGTCCATATTAAATTTTGAAATTTAAGGTATTCATGTTGAATATAAGATATTTTACAAAGAAATATTAATTTGTTTAAAAAATTTGGTTTTATTATGTTTTTAATCATATGCTTCATTTGATATAATACTTTTTGACATTAATTTAAAAAGTGAAATTATTTTTGTTTTGGTTTTGAAATTTATTTTGCTGATATCAATGCTATAATAAATGTGGAGTATAAGAGGTTTTTATTAAGAATAAGAAATTTTAACTTAAAAATTTTGAGTATTACTTTGCAAAGTTTAAATTTCAAATTTGATTTATTCATAGATTTGATTTATTTATACATAGTTTGTTTTTGTGCATCTCTTATATTTTGAAGTGAAATCCCATGCTAATCTGAAAATAACATCTTTCGATTATTGTTATAATAGGAAATGCTTATTATTAAAAAAATGGCCTTAAATGTTTATAAAGTAAACTTAGTTTAAAATGCTATAAATTTTATAATTCACATAAATTTTAATTGCTTCATAAATTAATTTTGTTTAAAATTAGGTATAAATGTGTTGTTGGAGTATGGCAAATAGTTTATATTACATGACTTAAAAGAAAAGTAAATAAAACAAATTTTAATATACTCAGAAAAATAAATAATGAACAAAAAAAAAATAATAACGCCAACTCCCTCCATTCTGAGGCCTCGGGAAATCAGTTTTTGGACTCTTTCGACTGCTAGAACAGTTTGTCAGTGAGTTGTGTTATTAATAAACAAAAAGAGCTTCCTCAGGAGATTTTGTGATGTGGATCAGCACAGAGTTTGACCGTCAAAACCAAAAATGCTCATCTCTGCAGGCTATAATGTCCCATCGTATCTTTCTTCCTAAACAGAAAATTGTTCACTTTATAAAAAATAAATTAAGTCATAATTTTTAATTGCCATACTACCATCACGACACTTATGAACATTTAAATTTCCTGATTTCAGAAAAAGAAAAAGAATTGAAACAATTTGTATTTTAGAATTATATATCAATGTTTTTTATTTGTTTACATTCAGAGTTTTTACAGGTACCAAGAATCTTCAAGAACTTTTACAGGAAGTATAGGAGTTTACATTTGTTCATATTGCTGTTGTTATGAAGTACATTTGAAATTATTTTCATGTTTATGATAAAGTGAAGGGAAAATTTTATAACAATTCTATTTCAAATTTAAATTTTAATTTCTTAATTGGGCATCCCTGTAAGATACGGGTGTGTGTCAAGGGCCCTGGCGTACACACGCGTCTTGCGGAGGGGGGAAATTGTAATAATCTCACTTAATTTTGCTTTAAATTCTAATATTTTATATTATAAAGTCTTAATGTATTCCAAAATCATTTTCTTAAACTCCAGTTTCGTTTTATTTCCCGCGCTAGAGGTATATTAAATCTCTCGTTTGGCATATTTATTACTAAAAGAATATTTTAATCGTTTCGACGCGCACATATAAATCGCGAATTCGGCGTCCTTCTGGCGCTAGACTTTTCCCTAAAACACTTACGTAATTTACTAAAAATAGCTATTATTCCCTTCACTTTGATCACGTGTCTATATGTTAAATCCCTACCTGAGAAAATGCAGGGATTTTCTGTTCTCTTTTGGCTTGAAACCTTAAACTAAGATGCACGTATGTCCTCCACTCTCCTTAAAAATGACTTTAGTTGAGAGAGAGATATATATATATATATATATATATATATATATATATATATATATATATATATATATGTGTTATATATATATGTTTTGTATTCGGATTTTTGCTTTCGATTCTTTTTAAATCTTCTTAAATGTATTTATCTTTTATTCAAGAATTCTTCTATTTTAATTGTTTTGTGCTTTTTGAGGGGATGGCGGCAATTTTTAACGGATTTCGTTTGTCGTTAGCAGAAAAAAGCACAAATTAATATCATGAGCGAGCTTCCCTTCCTAACGAGCGGCTCGCTATGAAATTTTTCAATTTTATTTTGGTTTTTATTTTTTTTAATATTAGGAAATCTTTGATTATTTTTATTTTTTCTTGTGTTTAAGTTTGTTTTGATATATATATATATATATATATATATATATATATATATATATATATATATCAAAACAAACTAGAAACATAAGACAAAAACTCAAAAACAATCAAGACACAATGGCAATATATATATATATATAAGAGTAATTAAATTCTAATCAAATTGATCCCATGCAATTTCAGTCTTATCTTGTTTGTAACTTATCTAATTCGTGGTCTAAGCCCGAATAAGATTAGTTGTTACTCATATTAAAAGTGCAGACAAGCAGGTACGTTTTGTTTGAGATTTTGCATTGCTCTCTTAACAAAATCTGTTTGTATCAAGAGATCAGGAAAAATGGAATGACTTCGACAAAGATATTTTTTTCATCATCTTTCTAATTTTTATAAACATTCTATTCTGGAAACAATTCGCTACTTTACAATTCGAGTAGTAGTTTTAGCATCTCTTGCTCAGATACAGTGGCGAATCTAGGATTCTGGTCGGGGGGGGGGGGCGGGCTGACGTCATAAAAAATTTGTATCTTCGTGATGAATGTCAAACTTCAAGGCTAAAGTAAACCAAAACTCATTAACTTTACAGACTTTACTCGCCTGAAAATAAGAATCATAAAGAACAACACAATATTTTCGATAATTTAATAAAAATTGCAATGAAATAACTAGCCAAAAAATGTCTTCGATGTTACAAGTCGTCGATGTTACAAGTACAAGTGGAATGACTACAAAAGTAGCAAAATTTTCGAGCCTTTCAAGCCAGAAAGTAATGTTGAAACGTTTTTATTATTTTTTAAAGAGAAAAATTAATAAAAAACAGTTGTAATGATGTTAAATTAAATCAGGAATTCTGCTTGGCTCTGGGGGAGGGGGGGGGGGGGGGGGGGGGGGGGGCCCCCCCCGCCGCCCGATAGCCCCCCCCCCGGAATCCGAAACTGCTCAGATATAAAACATTACCGGTAAATTGCACAAAAGCAAAAAAAAAAGTGAGGGATGATTATGTACTTTTAGTTAATTTTATAAATATCAAGACTCAGAAAGTCATTCATTATAAGAGATTCGAATGAAGAGTTTTGTTACAAGGAAGTAATAATCATTCGATCAATCATTGCTACTTCAATTAACAGCAGAATGAATTTCAAATACATTCGTTTGATTCAATGGAAAGAAAGGGATATTTTTCAAACAAAAGCTTCTTTCAATGCTTTTTAAAAATAAATCACAATGTTAACTATTTATTCATCAATAACAAAAATGCATTTACAATCTCAAAGTTTAAACTTCATCAATTTTTCGTGCTACATTTCTCCTATATCATTGTTATCTTATAAACAGTTTTCATTGCTATTGTTTTCGTTTGCAATATTTTGGTTCAATTTTATGTGAAAATCTACATAGATACTGTTTTTTAAAACGCTTCACTGGAAACAATGATTTCCAAATATAATGCTGCAATCAGACTTGTAACTATTGAATGCGTCACCCTTTAAAAAGTTGTTGTTTACCAAAAACTTCAAGAAATTGGAAACATTTGTTTAATTAGGAAACTTTTGTTGATCAAAAATATGTAGCAACCTTTCGTTTCAATTCAGCTATGGGATTTCTTTCTATTGTAAACTTTGCAATGCGATTTTTTTGTCCCCTTTTACTTCGCGCACTCGCCAAACCATTTAAATGTTGTTACTTAAAATAAAAACTTTCTTAATGAAATACTGAAGATAAGTACTAAACGTATCATCATACACTTAAAAGTGCATTTCATGCATTTAAATGGATGAATGAAAATAGGCAAGTTTGCGTTCAAGAGGTTAGTGAGAAATATGCGCATATTGAAAGAATATTTAAACATAAAGACAGTAGAACCCCGCTAATCCGAAATTCCAGTTAATCCGAACCGATTTTATTTTCGAAAATTATATGTAATTGAAAAGATTACCTGAAAAGATTTAAATATACATATATACTAAAAACAAAAAAGCACTTTTTCAGCATGCATAATTTTGTACACATTGAAGAAACTAAAGCAATTCGCTGTAGGATAAAGTTACTTCATACAGGAGCACATCCATTATTCTAATGAAAAGGAGAGACATATTCTCTTTCTCTCGCTTTTGAATAAAAGAATTCAAGAGATAGTAGTACTGAGTACTTATAACTTACATCTTTTTTAGCGCACATCTTTTTCTTTTCTATTTTTACGGGAAATTCGGGTAATCCGAATTTTTTGTAATCCGAACAGGCACCGGTCCCAATTAGCTCGGATTAGCGGGGTTCTACTGTGTATACTAGTTTAAAATAAATTTTCTTTTTCGAATTTTCTCGCATTTTCGTTCAAAACATACTGTTATAAGGTGATAAAAAAAGCTATATTTGGAACTTTTAATTCAGCAAGAAAGGATCCAAAGAAGATTTACGTTTGTTGGAGAAAGTTAGTAACAATATTTGTAAGGAAAAAAAAAAAAAAAACGGAGGCTGGAGTAATACATATAGATAAAAGAAAGCTTTAAACGACAGTTCGAAGGAATGTCTTAGATGATTTCTAATTCAGTTGATATCTTTTTTATCGTACGCAATATAATTTTAAAGGGTAGAATCGGAAATCTTAAAAACTTCAGAAAAAATATCATGGACAGAAAAATCAAAGTCAGATTCAGTAAAGAAAATAATTTTTTTTCTCTTGAAACATATTTCTTTCTTCGGCATGTTAAATCCCTAGCATTTCCTAAATCCACTAGGGAGATCCTTTCAAAAACTGTATGACGCGTAGAAGTTTTATTTCTCTCAATCCGAAATCATAACTGTAGATAGGGTCAATAACTCTTAAAGCGGAAATAAAAGGACTCTTGAAGTAACTTCAAACATTTTACTCTGTTTTTTTCTTCCTTTTTTCGACTACTTCTACATCAAGTGATTCGCTAAGTGGAAGATTAAAGGATAAATATTTTTTTCAGCATCGTATTAAATTCTATGGAAGGTCTTCAAACAGGCGTATTTGATCATTAAAATGTTTCAGAAAAATCTTAGTACTATGTGAATAATTTTATTATATAACAAGGGAAAGGAACTTGGTTATGAAACTGTTTATATTTAGGGGAACTTAAATGCTATTAGAGAAAGCTACGGAATCCTGTAAAGGCTGCAGAATCCTGTAAAACCAGTGATAGAGTTCTACGGCTTTTCGATTCGGTAATACTATATCACTCTTCAAACTGTAGTAACGAACAGAAGGCCTTAAGTCGGTCATTCACTTCACAGACAAACTGTATATTTTGGAACGAGAAAAGGAAAAAGCGATAAAAAGCTATGGAAATGAGCCAAATGGCTTGTGGTGGTTGGAATTCCGTCTGGACTGAAATCGAAACGAAAAATCAGAGGGACCCTGAAAGAGGCTAGCGAAATGAACAATGCCTTGCGTAGATTGAGCTACGCTTCGAGGGTGGCATAAATTAAAATCTGCTGACTGGGGAAAATCGAAGAGAGATTAACAAGAAGCTGTAGAGAGGGAAAGAAGATCGCTCCCCCTACCTTCGTTCAGAGTTAGTGTCCTTTTAAATACAAGTGAATGGCGTGCCTGTATTTTTCGATTAAAATGGGTGGGAGAAAAAACAGGGCTTAGGACAAATGGCATGGCTATACTTCAAGTGAATGGCCGGCTTTAGAGGTACTCAAAAGGCAATGAAACCTGCATCAAGTATTTGAAATGCCTCCATGACAAGAAACAGGTGATTCAGAGGAGTGGCAAGTCATTGAGAGCTGATTGCAACATGGGGACAAAAACAGAGATTTCTTTCAGTTCCGGCAGTGTAGTAAGAGAGTTCCAAAGTTGGCACAGGTATACTTTGAATACTGAAGATGTGCAATTTGGAGCCATTTTATTTTCAGATTTCAGTTATTTAAAAGTTAAGTCCAAATTTCGGGGTTGTCGCCCCCTTTTCGCAAATAACTTCCGAAAGAATTATCGCACGAAAACGATGTTTATACCATTTAACCGTAATCATTTATCTTTGTACGATCGCATCGGTTTACTCAAAAAGCAACCACCTGTCAAATTTCAAGTTTCTAATTCCAGTGGTTTGGGACATTTTGTGATGAGTCAGTGAATGACCTCTCTTTTATACATATAGATTTGTCGGAATCTTAATATTTATCAATCACTTTTCAAAGATAAGAGTTTATTATGTTCAGGAACTTCAGCTGGAAATTACTTCATTGAATAGCTTTAATTCCAAATTATTAATATAAAATACAAATAAGAACAATTAATTTAAACAAGTTTCGAATAAAATTTTGTTGATGTTACTGGATCATTATTACTATTAAGTTGGACGTACTAGTTAGTCGCCCAGGACGGCTAGTAATTAATAACACACCTCCTTCGTAATCTTTCATAAGATATTTGATTGGAGCATTCATTGAAGCATTGGCCGGGTAGGGATTAAGGAAAAAATTCTCTTATTTTAATTTTCCGTTGCATTTCATGAACTCTTCAAGCCACAAATCACTGTAGAGTCTTTTGCATATTTTATTTTCTACTTTTTTCCTCAAATGGTAAATAAAAATTTATTATTTACCATTTTAATAAAAATTTATTATTTTTTCCCCCTCCTGAGATCCCTGTTTGATTGCAAGAGATATTCTAAACCCAATTTTTACATGAAAAATTATTTCGCCACCCCACGCATACATACGAGTAGGAAACTATATCTATATGTAAAACTCAACGTATGTATGTATATATGTTTGTTTCAGCATCACTTCCGAACGGATGCACCAATTTTGATGAAACTTGGTACGCAGTTTCCTCATTAGTCTATTTGAAGTACTGTAGGGATAAATAAGTCCAAACCCAAGTCCTCAGGGCAGGGTGGGCCAAAGTCTCCAAAATACATGTAACAAATAGGCCGGTTGACGTGCTTCACGATTTTGAAGAAATTTGGTACGGAGGTTCCTCATTAGCCTCCTTGAAGTACTGTAGGGGTAAATAAGTCCAAACCCAGGCCCTCAGGGCAGGGTGGGTCAAAGTCTCCAAAATACATATAACAAATAGGCCGGTTGATGTGCTTAACGATTTTGATGAAACTTGGTACGCAGGTTCCTCAATAGCCGACATGAAGTACTGTAGGGGTAAATAAGCCCAAACCCAATCCCTCTGAATAGAGAGGGCCAAAGCCTCCAAAAACAGCAGATTGACACGCTTGCTGATTTGAGTGACTTGGGCGATTTTTATGAAATTTGGTGCACATACTTCTAATTAGACAACTAAAAATACTATAGGGATAATAAACGCTAATTCAATCCGTCAGACAAAGTCATTTGAATACATTTAATAAATGGATCGATTGCCATGAAATTTGATATAACTGGGACAATTTTGATGGCAGTGGGTACATATATTCCTGTTAGGCTGACTCAAAGTGGTTTTTAGGTGAACAGATGATAATCCATTTCTTCAGAGAAGGGTGGAGCAAAATTGTCAAAATACACATAAATAGTAGAGCTAATCAGCATGCTGTTGGATATGGCTATGGCGATTTTGACGATATTTTGTGCATATGTTTCTCAGAGCCTGATTAAAAATACTCTATGGGTAAATAAACTCTATCACATTTCCTTTGGAGGAGGGTGGCGTTCAGTCGTTTAATTAACAAAAGGGCCGATTGACATGAAATTTGATACAGATAGGCAAATTTTCATGACACAGGGTAAATATGTTCTTCTCAGGCTAACTGAAAGCACTGTAGGGGTAAATAACGCTAATACAGTTCCTCAGAGTAGGTTGGGGGAAAATGCTCAAAATTCATGCAAACCCTTGGGCAAGTTGACATACTGTTGGATACGGCTAGGGAGATTTTGGTGAATTTTGGAACATATACTTCTAATTAGCCAACTAAAAATACTATAGGGCTAAATAAACGCTAATCTAATTCCTGAGGTTAGGTTAGGAAAAAGTCGTTTAAATACATGCGGCAAATAAATGATACTGCTTGGCCAATTTGAAAAAACATTATAGATATGTTCCTCACAAGCCAAATAAAAGCACTTTAGCGCAAATACTTACGCAATACCTCAAGTAGGGTGGAGAAAAGACACAGGCCGTTTAACACAAACTCGATACTGCTGGAGTGATATTGATGAAACTTTGGCCGACAAAATTATAAACTTATTTATTATTATTATAAATATTTATTATTAAATATATTCCTTTTTAGACGACATGAAGCACGATTGGGGGTAAATAAGCCCTAAGCCAGTCCTTCAGGGTAGGTTGGTGCAATGTCTCTTCAATACACGTAAAAAATAGATTGGGCGAAATGAAGCATGACTCGCAGGTTTCAGCATGTCGACCTAAAATTATAGAGAGGTTAAATCGTTTTTAATTAACCCTCTCGGATGATAACTACCGATAAGATTTGGAGAAATGCTTATTCAGAACGGCTGGAGCAATTTTGGCGAAACATGTTTCATTAGTTGATTTAGACACATTAATTGTTAAAATGTTATTTTAAAAATGACCCCAACATTGTTCAACAACAACAAGAAAAGAATACTGTACTGAGAAATGGGCCCTATTTCGCACTCTTTTGGGTTGAGTGGAGGTCAGTCATTGAAATGCAATGAGCAAATGGACCAATTAGAATGAAAGTTTTATGGTCAAGGTTCCTAAAATAATATGCCCCCAAAATTAGTTAATAATGCAAGAAATATATTTAATATTGTATAATATTGTGGGCCACCAGCCGAACACTGTAGATGGCGCTGCCATAGCCAGTGACGTCAGAGCATCAAGCTGCCCAGAACACAAGACGAGATGGAACTCGGTACGAGACGTATTAACGACGTTGGCTTTTTTCGACGACGATGCGCCATCCAAAGCCTATTTAATAACGAACTGCTTCAATTGTACATATCTTTATTGTAAATAATGCTTCTTAAAAATGTAATCTTAATTCTGGATAATATAATAGTTAGTTAAAGTTATCGAGTGATTATTTCTATGGAACCCAACATTAAGCCTAATGATGATCGCCCATAAATTGATATAAAAATAAATGAAAGAAATTTTCGTACTATTGATTTATGTATTTTTCATAAAAAAATTGATTCTCGCAATAAAATAACATTAATAAACATTTTGTTATTTATAAATAATAATTTAGTTTCCGGTCTTACAAAAGATTTTGACCTGAAAAATACCGGGAAACGCAGAGGTACTCTGCTAGTAACTAATAAATAATTCTTTGATAAGCAGAGACAAATTTAGTTAAATATATCTACTCAGAAAATTTTAATGAAACGCTGCTAATAAAAATGGCTTTCCAAATAATGTTAATTCATTTATAGAATAGAATCGACAGAAGCAAGTGCTAGCAAAATTCATAGCAAAGAAACCCGCAAAGTACCTCGAAATTCATTACGCAACTTGGATTTCCGTCCACAGTTTAAAATTTTGCAATTAGTTTTCACTTTAGAATTTCTGAGTTTTAATTACAATTGCTTTTTGTCATTTATTAGCTCCAAAATCGTCTTTGTAATATATTTCAACACTAAAATTATACAAAGTTTTCTAGATTTAACTTAATTTTAGAAATACATTTGTCTGAGTGAAACTCTTTCTTATGGCGTGATCATGTTGTAATGATAATATAACTGCAATAGGGTTATTTTGATTTAGTTATTTTGTTGTGAGCAGTAAAGTTTCTTAAAATTTGAGTTCCGAAGCCAATGGAATGAATTGCATAGATATATTCTGGGGTTGGGAAAACGCTGATTCTTCAAGCATCTGTCGGATTCTTTAACCTTCCAGCGGGCTCGCGTTTTCAAAAGATACTTGCATTCTGCATCGTATTACATTTTTATATCGTTCTTTTATAAATTTAAGTGCAATTTTTATTTATAAAATCTTTGTTTACTATTAAGCTAATAAATACAGATAACATGAACAAAAGCTGTATTTATTTTTGTAAAACAGCGCGATATATTTATGTAATACGATGCACGATATGTAAAATTTGTGTAGGCGCGCCCGCTGGAAGGTTAATACGAAGAAGCAAAACCAAGTAAGAAAACCATCTTGATACAAAATATTTATTCATCAAATAAAGTTGCTCACTGTGAGCTACGATTGGGGTCGCGATAAAATTGTTCTGACATAAATGGAGGGTTTCAAGCGCTTATTTACGGATCCTACTATGGTTTGGATTGAGGTCGCTTTTCATTGGTTCTCAGAGTCACGTGACTTCGCTTGCTTCTGAATGATGTCATAGAAGCGCGCTTAGTTTGGATTTCGATTTTTGTTTCAGCTATTGTATCATGGAGAAACCAAAATTATCTTTATCTTGAATTCATCATTCCCTTTAGAAATATCCAAATAATCGTAATTAATAGATAATTTTGGTTTTTCCATGATACAATAGCTGAAACAAAAATCGAAATCCAAACTAAGCGCGCTCCTATGACATTATTTAGAAGCAAGCGAATAGGCCGAGGTGGCCTAGTCTCGGCTTTGGGGCCGGAGGGTTCCATGTTCGAGACCCGCTTCCACTGAAGACCCGCCGTGTATGGGGCCTGGTGCACGTTAAATCATACATAGTGGTCAAACGTCCTCCCGTTGGTATGGCGTGGAAGTTTGGAGAGGGGGTGCCAGCTCAGGTGTCGTTCTCGTCATCTGACCGAGGTTCAAAATTAGGAGGTCCGTCCCAAAATAGCCCTCGTGTTGCTTCAAAACGGGACGTTAATGTAACTAAAACTAAAACTAGAAGCAAGCGAAGTCACGTGACGCTGAGAGCCAATGAAAAGCGACCTCAATCCAAACCATAGTAGGATCCGTAAATATGCGTTTCCAGCCAGTTGCAAGTGGAAAGAGTTCTGTTGTAGAATTGGTGGATTGGAATTATAAGCACTTCATTAACTATCAATTCAGTGAGTGACGCAATTATTCAATACCAATAAACAGGCGATATTTCGGGTTGAAATTCTGAACAACATGCCTGTGTAGATTATGTTCTGTTAAAAGAGTACTGCGCTTAAGTAATTGTAGATTTAAAACATCATTTTCTTCAAAGATATAATTATAAGCTTTTTTTGGGGGGGAGGGGATCACAGTTCTTAATCAAATGAAATAGAAAACTGTCAGGAATGCAGCTTTTAACTTGTCTGTAAATAACATTTCTTTTCTGTAATATACTACACTTTTAGAGTGAAAAAAAAGGCCGTAGATTCTTTTATAAAATTTTATACAACGTAACTTCTTCCCTCTAAATTTTTATACATAATTTTTTAAAACAAATCTTAACAAACGTGTGATCGAACTTCATAAATGTAGAGTTGAAAAAAATTTTAGGAACAAATCGATAGCCTGTATTATTCAAGTATTTCACCTGTCATAAAATAGCTATTTTGTTTAAATTTCTAAAAAAAATCTTCAAAAAGTTTTCCTGTGCATTCGAATATTAAATTTTAAAGATTTAGAATCTTCAAATGCTATCGAAACCTAAAACTGAAAAAAAAGTTGAAACAGTAGCGATAAATGTATCGTTACAGCCATTAAGATAAGCGTATGACTAAATACAAGAACTTCTTTACTTTCTGTTTCTTTAGGAAGAAATCGCATTTGGAAACATAATCCATTTTTCTCAGTCACAGCTTCACGGGAAATAACGCCGCATTTCCTCCTATCTATTCTAACCGTCTCCCACATATGTACAATCTCCTTCAGGTAATGACATCTCTTATCTTCCTGTAGTCACGCGCTTGGGATTATTTTATTCCAGGTGATATTGATTTATGCAAAAAAATTCTTCTCACTGTTTCTGATTAAAGAGGCTTAGAAATTCAGCTCTAAGTGTACTTTAATTTATTATTTATTGAACCAGAACCAATGGTTATAATCGGAGGCGGTACGAGGTAACTTTATCAACAGGGCAATGCAATAATATAGTCCCCCCCCCCCTTCTTTCCACTACCAAAATATATTTCTTTCAATTCTATAACGTCCAGTGGCGAATCTAGGATTCTGGTCTGGGGGTGGGGCTGAGGTCATAAAAATTTTGTGTCGTCGTGACGAATGTCAAACCTCAAGGCTAAAGTAAACCAAAACTCTTTAACTTTACAGACTTTACTCATCTTACAATAAGAATCATAAAGAACAATACAATACTTTTTATAATTTAATAAAAATTGCGATGAAATAACTAGCCAAAAAATGTCTTCGACCGCGTCAAAGCTACAAGTACAAGTGGAATGACTACAAAAATCGGAAAATTTTCGAGTCTGTCCAAGCCAGAAAAAGCAATATTGAAACGTTTTTATTATTTTCTTTAAAGAGGGAAATTAAGAAAAAACAGTTTTAATGATTTTAAATAATATCAAGTATTCTGGCTTGGCTCTGGGGGCGGGGGCTCATAGCCCCCCCCGGATTCGCCACTGATAATGCCCATATTCTAAATGTCAGCAAACTTTTCCTTAGGAATATGCATGTCTTGCCTGTAAATATGACTTCATAACATTATGGTGAGAATTTTTAAACTTCAAATATATTTAAGATCATATAGTGATCTTATTGAAGCTAAACTAATATATTCAATGAATTTATTTAAAAAATATATGATTTGATTTTAATACAGTATTATAAATTCTGTTCCAAAAATTCACTTTTTATTTGGAAAATATTTCATTATCTCCTCAATTTCAATTTCTGTAAGAAGTCCCGCTTATTCGGTATGATTCGGTAGCCTTGTCTCTCTTGGGACAAGGTGGATTGCAGAGGCATTTCTATAAGTTTCACTTTAGAAAAACTTCTCTCGTCAGCAGTAACAGTTACTGACAGAGTCAGAAAAGTCCTCAGAGCCACTGGTCTTAAAGGTATTATGCAGGAGAAGTCAATTGACGTTTTGACGGAGCTCACACATCTTTCAAGCCTTTTTTTCTTTGCGCTCACTTTTTGGCGCCACGGACAATTGCACGGTTTGTCCGGGCCTCGGGCCGCCTCTGGTTATAATAGTCAAGTGTCACTCAAAGATAAAGAGAACAGACTGCAGTTTTCTGCTAATATCCTCTAATATTTAAATAAATCGAAATGCCCGTTCCAGAATTTTTTTTATTATCAAGGATGAGAATAGAATTCATTCTGACATTCAAAATCAGATTGAGAAGAACGACAAATTCTTCGTAAATTTTAAAATTGAATTTTGAACTTAGGTTAGCGTTGAAATTCCGGATTTCGCATCGAGGAGTTGCAGCAATCGAATCGTGCAACCAGAGAAATGATCAACAAATTTATTCATTCAGTATTAAGAATTTTTGAGTAGTTTCTCTTTTTGTTCTAATTTTTAAAATTTAATGATTTATACTAAATATCAATCACATTTTATAGTTATTTTACATAATAATAGATAATATTTTAGATAATAATAAACAAATAGATAATATTAAATACAATAACTAGCAGTATCCTCAGGACGTCGACCGTGACATGATGAATGTCAACGAAATGAAAAAAAACAATAACATAAAATAAAGTTTTGAAAACGAAATCAAGACAAAACAATATTATTAATTTGGCACATTTATGTTTCTTCTCGACAACGATATCGTGCCCCCCTCCGAAGTCCTATTATGCTGCCTCATCGTGGCGGGGGTGGTGGCCCTGGGTGGAATGGGCGATGTACGTCTGGAGTTTTTTCTCCTGGCAGGGTCACCCAAGGCGTGAAGGTCATTCCATTATACCCAGCTAAAGCATAAAGGCAATGGACAAAGTCAGACTTCTTCCCTCGGGCGTCCAAGGTCTAGTGCCAACAGAAGCTGCACTCTCCTCCTTTACCATGAATCGTTCGCCTATAGGAGGTATCTCTTTAAAGGTCCTGCGCTGGTTCGTGATTTTCTGTGGGCGAGCGGACTCTTGAACTTGGTCTAGCTGAGGACTAGGACAAGTGGAATAAGAAACAACAACAGCAACACGATATCCTGAGCGGATAAAAATCGAAACAAATAACTGAAAATGAAAATAAGTACAAAAAAGAGACAATGAACTTAGAAAGTTTGCTGCAAACGATGCTATTAGAATTTAAATTGTTTAAAAATAATTTTCATGCTTCTTGGAACGACCACGAATGAGTGGTTCGCCCCCTAAAATGGAATAATCATTCAGTTAAGTTGATGAAATAAAATCTTCAAGCTGTTTAAAATAGTTAATAGGAGACATTAGTTATTTTGAATTACGGACCATCCAACGAAATGATTTCAAATTGAAGTTACTGTACCAAATAAATCGCTATTTTTTTAAAATAATTTAAATTTAAAAGAATGGCTTCTATAAACCAAATAAAACGTTAAAGAAAGAAAACTGAATGACATTTTAAATGATGTCAGATGGACCAATACACTTCAAAAGATGAAGCCAAACATAATTTCTAGGATATATACCCAAAATCAATCAGAAAAAAAAAGAGATTAAATTTGGAGCTGCAGGTTTATTAGTTTAAACTTTGAAGCAGAATTATGTAAGTAGCTCTTTGAGAACACATTTTTTTTTTTTCAGTTTCGTTTGTAGATTTTTAGTGAAAGGACACGTAGGAACTTACGCACAACTTGAATAACATGTGCTCTATAATTTAGGATAACGATACTTTGTGTCATTATGATCGATTATACTCAATGGAGCTATAATAATGCTAATGTAGTTGACGCTACGAGAACGTTCTTTCTTTGTTTTATAATTCTCGGGAAAATTTAAGTATTCGGCTCGCGTTTGTTTTCTACAAGCTATCTCTAGATTTAACTAGAAATGCTTAACCTACATTCGGGACCGCCTCTTAAACAATTTAGTTAAAAGGTCTCTTAATCAAAAGGTAGTCAAATGGCAACTAGATGACTACATTGGCTACTAAATCTTTCAAATATTAATTTTAATTTAAAAGACAATAGTATATATTCATACCATTTTTGAATATTTGAAAAAAATGTATAGATGCAAAGCGATTTTATTAAAATATATTGAATAACAGAGGAAAAATCATTGACAAAAACAAAAAGAAACTGTTTCACTTACTAGGAAAAAGCCGGACAAATACTAAGCTGTAACAACTTTCTAGACGTTTCGCAATTATTTGGCGTTATCAGCATGAGCAGCGCATTGTTCCACGTTAATATAGCAAATAAACATTAAACAACTGCTGTCCCCTAAGGTAATAGTATTGTTTATTTATTCAATATTCACGGAAATAACTCCCATTACATTATTCTATTAAGCGATAATTCAATTGTGTTGACAAGAGTAGAATGTTTCAGTTACTCTTTCTTCCTGCTATGAGATTAAAAACTTTGTCATAAAAGGTTATTATTACGAACAAAAAAGATTTTTTTTTATTATTTCTTGCTTTTGGCTTTGCGAAATTCTAAATATGAAATTCCAAGAAGCACTAGTTATTTTAATCTGGAAATGAAAGTGTGACTGTTCGCGTCTTTTACACATCATATTTTAATGTAGCATTTTAAATTGCCACGTTTTTACTACTGGTTTTTATTAAATCCTATCCGAGAAGGATTGTTTCTCACAAATAATATTAAAATTAAAATTTAAAGATCCAGCATTCATTTTTAACTTCAAACTATAACAAGGGGAAAAAATGAAGAAAATTTGAATTGTTATCAGTAAATGTTTTCTATTTATCTACTTCAAATGAAAAAGAACTCAGTTTTGGGAACTGAACTGAAACTAGAGGTTTTCGATTGTCAAGATTGGAAGAATCTAAAATTAAATCTTGTTATTAGAACAGAATTTTACAAATGTCATAAATTTAGTAAAGATAATAAATTCTGAAAAATTGAAAAAAAATTTTTCAGACTACATTATGAACTTACAATCTAATGAGAAAAATAATTTTCACACCATGGCTATAAACTGTAAATTAATAATAAAAATAACAGCTCGTATGGAAAGCATGCTTTTATTAGTGTACTAAAATGAAGAAAATAATTTGTTTTTAAAAATCTGGATGTCAAAGCAAAAATCGCAAAATTTGAGAAGCTGATATAAATAATCAAAATAAATTGGAAATTTATTCACTTTCCTAACGTATTTTAACTTTGAATGAACGTTTGAGATTTGTTTTCTTTTGATATGCATTATGGCTTAATTTCCTTAACGTATTAATTTCATATTTGCTGCAACCTCCTGATTTTTGATAAAAAAATATTTTCTACATTTTAGCGCCCCCATAAAAGTGCGCTTTTAAAAGCTTTTTGATTTTTATGATATTCTACCACTGATACCGAGTACCTGATACTTTTGGTCTGTATCATTTAGATGTATCTGATACTTTTGCGTTCCTGATACAAAGTATCAAGTTGATACAGTTTCACCCAACCCTAGTGGCGGCTCTTGTTATGCAATCTTGGGGATGCTGTCCTTCCTGCGCATCTTTAATCCTTCACTGCGCAGTAATGCATATTCGAACCACTTACATTTTCTGGCTTTTTTCATTAACTTTAAGTAGTTTTATATTTAATGAATAACTAATAACATCTTTTCTTCAAATAGGTAAGAATTTTAACAAATTAATTTTAATAAAAAAATTTAAGCTCGAAATTTGTTTTTCCGGTTCCATTTTCTGTATTCCTTACTATATTTTTAAAAAAATTAACATTAAAATGACAATATAGTACAGAAATAAAATAATTTTCTTATTAATTAACGAGAAAAAAATGTGATAGTATAACTAATATAAACAGAAGCGTAAGCGAATGCTGTTTATTAGTATCATTAAAAATTACTTAAAAATAAAACCCATTCTTGTTTTCAGAGAAAGAACAAAAACATTAACCTTGATGCTTGTACGAAAAATTTTGTATCCATTAAAATCAAAACAGCTACGTGTAATCATATCCCGATTCATATTGTGTGCGTCAGAAAATATTTTATTCTTTTTTTAATGTTAGAAAGCTGTGCTCAAGCTCTGATGTATTATGAAGTAAAGGAAATTGCCAAGAGGTGAAAAAAATGATTAATTTATTCTATTACATCTATCTAAAGGTGAATGAGATAATTTAAATTGGGAATATTCTTATCAATATTCCGTAAGAAATTCTGTTCCTTTAAGCGAACCGTGTTTTATTCAAAATCGAGGCTTCTTAAACTATGAATCATGATCACAAATAGAAAGGTTCAGAATATTAGGGTTCACGAAAATTTTGAAAACATATTTGTATCACGAAAAATTTCTATTATGTATTTCATCAGCATTATCATCAAAAAAGTCTTTTGGATTGAAAGAAATTCCATTACTATAAAAAGACTTCTTTCAATTAAATTTTCATTTATCATTTATTGTCTTTCATTTCTTTATTTCTTTTCAAAGTTTTAGCACGAGAACAAATTTTCCGCTCGAGATAACGTTTAAAACTCCGTTTCTAACTCGACGGGAACTGTCAAATTCCACAGTACCCTTTCAGTTTAAAATTATGGTAGAGAAAGTTAGGAAAAGCCTGAACTGGGTGACTGCGCATGCGCGCATGCCGAATTCGGTGCTGTAAAGATCCGCAGTTCCGTGACCTTCTGCTTATCTCGTAGGTCACAATAGTTCCCGTCTGAATTGTTACTTTCTCCTTTGTGCTTCTTCTTCGGGTAGTGAAAAAATAAGACAGGGAACTTCGTTTTCTGCGTAGTTTTTTCTTCGCGTTTCATTTGAATATCGTACAAAATTGCGTTAGATTGTTAATAATTTTAAATATTAAATGCGAAATAAAATAAATTGATTAAATTTACGCAATGGAAAAAGTTGAGGGTGCTGCAGTACCGCAGTCGCTACACACGAGCCTCCCGTGGTTCTACCTTTCAGTCTTCAATATAGTTCATAATCTATTGTTATAAATAATACGGAATCCTGCGATTAAACGCTTCTCAAATTCACTACCAGATGGCGTAGAGGTGGGAAAACACAACTGTGCCGAAATTTAGAATTCTAGAACATCAGGAAGTGAGTGAAAAATCGTTCCATCCTTACAAACTTGAAACATGATCAAGTTAAAAAAATAAAGCGTGTAAAAGAAACGTGAAGCTATATTCGAAATAATATGCCTGAACAAAAATATTTGAACAATTTTGAGACTATTGGAATTAAATTGAATTCTGGATGTAAACTTAAAGATACCCTTCCAATTTGGTAAAGTGACTTGAGCACAACGTTGCAACGCCAAAGTGGCTTGGTTCGATTCCCGGATAAGGTTGGGGGTTTTGTATACGTAAAGGTTTGACTTCTACCTCCAGGTAGCTCGGAAAACGAAAGCGGCACCACCTTTGGTGATTATATTAAATCCTAGTGTGGAGAAGCTTGGGATATATCCTACATCGGCAGTCAACTCTTGAATGTGATAACTGCTCGAAATTATTTTACACAACTATTACGTATTCAATTGGCTTGTGCAGGACTTAAAGGACGAACGCATATTGGTGACAAACTAAACTTTCATAAAACATTAGCAGAGTACCCGGCGTTGCCCAGTATTTTTCAGGTCGAAATCTTTTGTAAGACCGGAACCTGAATTATTATTTATAAATAAAAAAATGTTTATTAATGTTATTTTATTGCGAGAATCAATTTTTTATGAAAAGATCCATAAATCAATAGTACAAAAATTTCTTTCATTTAATCTTATATCATATGACTTAGTTTGACTTTTTAACCCTTGCCTTTTGGAAATGGTCTTTTAATTTTTTAAAAAATACGACTTTTAGTATAATAGTGTTTAATGCTTTTGTGATTATATGTTTTCGTTTTTAATTATATATACCTTTTCAAAAGTTTTATGATTTTGTTTATTCTCTGTGTTCAACTTTTTGTTTTCTTGTGCATTTTTTTTTTATTTACTCGCTGTGGATTCTGTTCTTTCTGTGTTTATAGCACTCTGTAAATGGAGTTTTCTCTGTAGTGTGCTTTTCTTTAAATAAATAAATATTAAATATATTTCTAGCATTATTAGCCAATTTTGGGGGCAAATTATTTTAGGAACTTTGACCATAAACCTTTCATGCTAATTGGTACATTTGCTCATTGCATTTCAATGACTGACCTCCACTCAACACAGAAGAGTGCGAAATAGGGCCCATTTCTCAATACAGTATACTTTTTTTTTGTTGGTGTTTAACAATGTTCGAGTCATTTTTAAGATAACATTTTAACAATTAACGTGTCTAAATCAACTTGTTGCGTTTTTAATTAGGCAGCGGTGTAGAGAATTGTCAAGTTTTAAGAGAGGTCACCCCCTCGGGTGTTGTGATTTTTCTTCCACTTCATGACCGCGACACTTCTTAAATAACCTTATGGTTATAGTTGCAGGGGCATGGAGTGATGTTATGTTATGTCTGAATCAATTAATGAAACATGTTTCGTCAAAATTGCTCCAGCCGTTTTAAATAAACATTTCTCCATATCTTATCGGTAGTTATCATCCGAAAGCGTTGATTAAAAAAGATTTAACCTCTCTATAATTTTAGTTCGACACGTTGAAACCTGCGAGTTATGCTTCATTTCGACCAATCCATTTTTTACGTGTATTGAAGAGACATTGCACCAACCTACCCTGAAGGACTGGCTTAGGTCTTATATACCCCCAATAGTACTTCATGTCGGCTAGAAAGGAATATGCGTACCAGAGTTTCATCAAAATCGCTCCAGCAGTATCGAGTTTGTGTTAATCGCATGTGTCTTTGCTCCACCCTACTTGAGGTATTGAGTAAGTATTTGCACTACAGTGCTTTTATTAGGCTTGTGAGGAACATATGTATAATGTTTTATCAAATTGCCCAAGCAGTATCATTCATTCGAATCGTCTATTTGCTGAATGTATTTAAACGACTTTTTTCTAACCTAACCTCAGAAATTAGATTAGCGATTATTTAGACCTACAGTATTTTTAATTGGCTAAGTATATGCTCCAAAATTCGTCCCTAGCCGTATCCAACAGTATGTCAACTGGCTTAAGGGTTTATATGTATTTTGAAGATTTCTCCCCAAGCGAATCTGAGGAACTGGATTAGCGTTTATTTACCCCTACAGTACTTTTAGTTGGCCTGAAAGGAACATATGTACCCTGTGTCATGAAAATTTACCTATCTGTATCAAATTTCATGTCAATAGGCCTTTCTGTTAGTTAAACGACTTAACGCCACCCTACTCTAAAGGCATTGTGGTAGAGTTTATTCACCCATAGCATTTGAATTAAATAATGTTTTACTGCTCATATGCGAAATGCAGTTCTATTTACTGTCAACAGATGGCGCCATCAAAGGCTACTCTAAATAAAACATAAGAAAGGCTCATTTCGTGTCCGCACCGTAGATTTTTCTTGAAAACGACGGGATAAAATCATAAAACAATTTCGAATTAATATGTAATTTAATTATCAATTCATTAATACAATATTTATTCAGTAGTATAATGGTTACAGAATAGATAAATCACAAGCTACCACAAACCCTTGCTACATGCGATAAACTTGTAATTTATATATTCTGTAACCATTATATTACTCTGTGTAAATATTATATTAAAGAGATTGATAATAAAATTACATATTTATACGAAACACTTGTTTTATGATTTTATCCCGACGTTTTCACGAAAAATCTACGGCGCGGACACGAACTGCGCCTTTCTTACGTTTTTTCCTGCTAGATGTCGCCGATTACACCCTCCATCAAACAGAAATGCAACCTGAGATCCGTAAATGGAAGCGAAAAATAGGTTACCATAAACAGAAAAGTCTTGCTAAAGCGAACAAATGACAAATCTTCTTCTTACAGCAGCTTCCAGAAAACAAAATTCAACATAAGTATCCAATTTTCAAGTAAATCCGCCTTTTCTAAAGTTGTATTCAAATTCTACATTTGCTCAATCGGATGCTATTTTTTTCCGATAAGACTTTTTTAAGGATGGAAACTTCAAGAGAACATTATATTTTAAAGAAAGGAATTTTTAAGCCATCCTTAAAGAAAAGATGAAATTGAAAAAAAAATTGGAAGGTTAATGACAAATAATATTAATAAGGCATTCAGATTTATAATTTTCTGCAAGGAAGTGCTTTGATTAGAAAGTAAAACATACGAAATTGTCCCAGATGTGATAAAATAAACTTCACTGAAGTTATTCTCTAAAAAAGACATAAGGCAGGAAATCGCCTAATAAATCAATTTAATAAAAAAAGATTTCAGTTTAAAAGAATCGCTTTATTTGGGAAAGTTTGACGACATTTCTTTACTTTTGTACTGTTCAGTTTACAATTTCGCAATTGCAGTTTTGCTGCGCTTCACTAGATTTCACTTCGGAGTTTATCGGGAGGAAGATAAAGTGCCTTAAAAATAAGTGAAAAAGTACGAGTAGAATTTTAAGACGTCAATTTTATATTTTTCGAGTGTATTAAATGAAAAAATTAAGTAATCGAAGATTTAAATCTAAATTTTTCCTTATATTAATTTTTATGCGTTTTATTTAGGAGAAAAATGGGGAAAATACTAATGAGTTAATTATTTGAAAAAAAGGCGTTTCACATTTTCATCTAGAAAATTCGTCAATTAAGGCATTCATATGGTTTAGCAAGCTCTAAATCATTGACTTTCATCATCAGAGAATACCATAGTGATGTGATCGGATAATTTTTTGTTGTGATCCTCACTAGACCAAATGCCAGTCAGTAAATGCCTTAAAAGTGTTTTACTAATGCAAGCCTTCATTCTCAGTACTTCTATAAGAATTTCATTTTAAAGGTTCTTAAAAACCAGCGGGAGTGGCCTCCCCTAAACTTTCTCGTATACTTTTCAAACATTTGTCATTTCCCTTCCCCCTGCATTGATAAAAAGTTCGAACCAACTGTAACCCAGAATGCAATGACTATCAGAAGGTTTTTCATTGTAGATTATAGTGATAGTAAAATATTGAGGTGAATAATCATATTCAAAAAGATGCGTATGTATTAAAACTTCGCAATATTTTTTTTTTTTATCAAACTCTAGCAATGCGAGTCCGCTTGCGGAGAAGGAAACAGGAGAATAGCTTGCGCATGCGCAGAGATTGTTTCTAGTACGCAAGTAAAACGAGACGCCCTAAATGTTTGCTTCCTTACAAAATCTAGCCGCCAGAATTGGTTTTTGGCAAACTGCCAAGTTTTCGGAGTGTCCCTTCTTTGCACAGGCATTTCTACTACTACGCATGCGCATGGAGTTAAACAAGTATGCGATTATACAGACCGACAGACAGTCAGCCCGTTGACGGATTTGGCCCAAAATTTTATAACCTGCTATTTGAGTTACATTCATAGGAAAAAGTATATTAGAGTCATTTTTTTGCCTGAAAAATAATATTTTCTTCTTTTGACCATGCCTTGGGGCATCACAATTTCGGAAAATGCGAATACACAAATCTGCATTTTAAGCGTTCAGTTCTTCGTATTAATGTGCACAAGGTGTCTTTTTGTACTAAATCGATAACGCTCTACAACCTTTGTAATTGACATTTTCCCGCTATTTTGTACCATTTTCAATATAGGAAAGCTAACTCCGAAGTTTGCCACCAGGTGGCGTTGTAAGTAGACTCATCGCATAGCGCATAGACGTTTTACTATACCTAGACACTACTTTCATGACTATAGCTGCCGTCCTTCTGAAGTTAAAAGGGGTGGTCCTTATTTAATTGGGAACCCTGTATATCGGGCTGTTATAATTAATGCTCGCCTATTAAAAAAGCCCTACAGCCGATTCTATGGCTCCAAACGAAACAACTTTTCTATAGTAAGTAATACAAGTGATACGCTTTGTGAAAACCGAAAAAAAGAAAGAAAGGGAAAGATAGAGAGAAAAAAAGAAAATAAACAGTCAAAATTTTATTAATAAAGGGGGGGGGGCTGCGCGATTCTCTAATGCGATTTTTGAAGATTTTTTACTTGCATTACTTTTTTTGCAGATTTTTTTTAAGATTACATATCAATTTTTATTTATATAATCCATAGGGTTTAGGAATTATCATGTTCACAAGTATGCGATTATATAGACCGACAGACAGTAAACCCTTTGACAGATTTGGTCCAAAATTTGATACGGACCCGCATTCCTGATAATAAAACTGTGAACCAATTTTTATCTATCTAGCTATTTAAGTTTTTGAGTTACCATGTTCACATGAACACAGACAGACGGGCAGACAGACTTCCGGGGTCTTTGTTTTGTCCAAAATTTGATAGAAACATACAAATTATGTTTAAACACCACATACCAAATTTCATCCCTGTAGCTCTAATAGTTTTCGAGCTATCGTGTTCACAGACAGATAGATCTAATTCCAAAATTGTGTTTTTCGGACTTAGGGATGTCTAAAACGTGGAGATTCGAAGTAATCTAAATCTCGAGTTCGAATTTTTTGACGATTACAATACTTTCTCTTTGTATACGAGAAAGTAAAAATCGCATTAAGATTTCCTACTAGAAGGAAGGTCACTCCTACGAACGGATATCAGCGTTTAGGCTGACATTTTGATGAGTATCTTCGTAATTTATACTTCGCGTTTTCCTCTTTAAATGACACTGTTGTCAAATGATCCAACAAAGTAAATTGTCTCCATGAAAATCTCAGAGGAAAAAAAAAATGGATGTTAAAGAAGTTCATGTTCTTGAAATACAATTATATTTTCTTAACGGTCATTTTTTATAACCCTTTTCACTTCAAAATAATTTAAATTGACGCTGAAATAAAAACAATGATAATACCATTGTAATCAACTGAAACAGCTAGGCTTAGAAAAATTACAATATTTTTCTAATCACTTTATTGATTTTAGATGCATCAAGACGTTTGTAAGCCCACTTTTGAAGTTCTTTGCCGTGAAAAATATTTAGAAATTCTTTCAGTACAAGAATTTAAGCCATATTTATTACTGAAATACGGCTTGGTTATCATTTATGGTGTATATTGCAAAAATATGTCTAGAACAGGCATATAATTTATGCAACTATACAGTGGATAGTCGGTTGATGAAAAGTTCGAATTGCAAGAAAATTGGAGAACTATTACTTTCCCAGAGGAATTTTATGTTTTGATAAAAAAAAACATATTTTTGGATGACAAACATTTCATAAAACAAACACAAGAAGTTTCTAGAATTGTATCTTATTGCCATCTGTTGGCTTTGCTGCAAGGCAAATGAACAGATGTGCTCAGAGCATCTTTGTGCCCTTTAGTATAGGAGATGCAATTAATTCAAGTGGACTCGCCAAAATCTTGCATGAATTTATGAGTATCCATAATGCCTTGGACGATTTATCTGAAGCATTCTGGGTTATGAAAAACGGCTCGAGCCTCAACATTCTGGTCAGGCTTTCACTCTCCTGGAGAAATATCTTGAGAATCACATCCTTCCATTGAAATACTTATTCGCCATCGGCAAGGATATGAATTGGCCACCATATTTACTGAATCTGAACCCGTGCGATTTCTTCCCGCGGGCTACTTAAAGGATGCAGTGTATCGACACTGGTAGAATTGAACAAATCATGAATTATGGAATGAGCAGCCATTCCTTTAACGAAATTACGGGACGACAGTGTTAATTTCGGTCTTCGTTTGCAGCATGTCATTTTTAGAGATGATTTATATTTTAAGAAGAGTGTCTCGTGATTTCAAACAGTTTTCCCCTAACTGATAACTTTTGAAACTTGAGCGCCATCTGCCGAAGATATTTGGATTTATCATAAGGAAGCAAACTAGAAAATTTCCTGACATCACTCGTTAATCTTCTGAAAGAATAAGTTGCATAACTACCGTAGCTTTCAGTGGCGGATTTCCGCACAGGCGTTAGAGGCGGCCGCCTCGTCCCGCGAGACGCTAGGGGGCCTCAAAATCTATGCTAGAAACATCGCAGTTCTATGCCGACGGCGAATTTACGACGTTGCAGTCTTGTTTCTAGTATAATTCTCTCCTCACTGAAAAGTTTCTTCCTCTTTGCTTTCAAAAAATTAATGAGTGAACGAAAACAGCCGAACGAAACATTGGCGGAAATAATAAGTCACTTAATAAATACATTACTTAGTTATGGTTCGTCGATAACTATTGGAAGATTCAAAATTTTTTTAAAGTATCATTTGTGGAAAAAGCCTCATCGTTTAGCTTCTCTTAGAGTGTAAGTTAAATTCACACCCCTGCAATGCAGATATCTTTCTGAATTTTAACGGTATTACACTGGAATTTTCATATAAGTTGCCCTATGTATCTGGCTTTGAAGTTTTGGAAGAAAATTTACGCTATGTCTCGCACATGTGCAGTAAAAAACTATTTACTGCAAATACTAATATTTACTCTAATATTAAAAGCATTTATTCCAAATTTTTACGCAATGCTTCTCTAACATATTGTTACTATTTCTGTAAATTTCGTATAATTTGGTGGAAAATTCTGCATATTATAAGCAAAAAACAAGCGGGGAAATTTGGAATTTTTTAAGAAAACCTTTATATCTTCCCGAATATTTGTGCTGTGTTTACGAAAATGCATGCAAACATTATGCACACTAAACATAATCATTGATGAAAGTTGCATCACATTATCAGCTTTCTGTGAAACAGGATGGGTCAAACTCCATTTTCGCCTTCATCCTTTTTTGGTGCCTCCCCTAATTGCCCTCGTGACCGAATCTTCACTGTTAAATGTGAGTTAGAGTCCATTCTTGAAATGGTAGAAGTTCAAGGACAGTCGGTTTAGCCTTTCCGGAGAAATTATAAAAAATGTGAAAATCCGAAAGTGTCCGGATACTTTTGATCAGATAGTGTATATTCTTTGTAAAAATGAGGTAAAATAAATGTTAGACATCAGATAAATAACAATACAAGAATTAGCTTTAAACTGAATGACAAAGATAAAGATAGACTTAGAATTAAAAGCATAAGTAAGTTATTTTAAGTTTCACATTTATATCTTCAACAGAGTTTTTTTTAGGAGGGAGCCTCAAAATAATTTTGCGCCTCGGGTCTCATATCGTCAAAATCCGCCACTGGTAGCTTTTCTTTACTGTTCCGTCTTAAAAACCGTCAGACCTTTCTGGCAAACCTGCATGTCACTTTTTATTCAGTGGCGTAACAAGAATAAGTGGCGCCCGGGACAAAATATGACTTTTTTCGCACTTGGTTGTCATTAGTGGCTTAGCAAGGCGTCTAGTGGCAAATGGCGCCTAGGGCATGCTATAATTTTGTCTCTCTTCATCATATTTGACTTTAAAAAGTGACATGAACGCACTAATGTGTCCCAAAGAGTCCCCTATGAGTGGTGCCCGGGACATCTATAACCTCCTTGTCTCCTTCGGTCACTACACCTCTGATTGTATTAATTATAAGGTATATGCTAATGACAATGAATAAAATTCAGCAGAAAGCGTACTCGAGGTGTACTTGTAAGAGCAAACACTGCAATTTTAACCGTTTTTATACAGGGTTCTCACTTATATCCGTTGCACCCCCCTTAACTTCTAAACGGTGACAGCTTAGGCCATAAAGTTGGTGTCTAGGTATAGTAAAAAGGCTATGCGCTACTCGAAGAGACAAGTTACAACGCCATCTATCGGCAAATTTTGGAAATAGAGGTCCTATCTCGTAAACGGTGAAAGATACGAGAAAAAAGTCAATTAGAAAGTTGTAGAGCACTCTCGATTTAGTACAAAAAGATACATTGTGCACATTAATACTCAAAACAGAATGTAAGAATGTAAGAAAGGAACATTTGTTTGATTGTGATTTTCAAAACTATGGCGTCGTGAAACGCGAGCGAAGCGAGAATTCCAGTCCAGAGTGCAAATGTGTATAGTGGCTAACGGAAAGCATTTTGAACAATATAAATAAGTGATCCAGAAAACAGGGATGTGTCTCAGTTTCTTTCTTCCACTCTTTATGACATGACAATTTTCGAAATCGTGATCAAACAAATGTTCATTTTTTGCATTCTGTTTTGAGTACTAATGTGCGTAAGGTATCTTTTCGTACTAAATCGTTCTTTATCTAGCTTTATCTAATCTAATCGTTACTAATCTAACTTTCTAATTGACTTTTTTTATCGTATCTTTCACCGTTTAAGAGATAGGACCGCTAATTCCAAAATTTGCCGATAGATGGCGTTGTAAGTTGTCTCATCAAGTAGCGCATAGCCTTTTTACTATACATAGACACCAACTTTATGGCCTAATTCTCACCGTTTAGAAGTTAAGGGTGGGTGTAACTGGTATAAGTGGGAACCCTGTATAAATATGGCAATTAAATACAATATGATTAAAAGTCTCCTTTTTAGTAAAAAGTAGTACAGAGTTGGTCGTTTTCTGTAAAAGAAGGCCATATATTTCGTTTTGAATTTCTTGTATTTATGAATGCATTTTTCAGTAAAAGGCATTTCTCTTACTTTCTAGGAAAAGTAGGTGTCATGTTATATAACTTTTGAGTATTCTATGTAGCGCCTTCGGATGCATATCTGTGTAAAATATATAAATAAAACCGATATTTTTCAAATTTTTTAGACATTCTATGGAATACCTGAGTTTCTACATCATCAATAATATAAAAACAGGGTATCCCACAAAGGACTCCCTCATTTTAAAATTAAATAACTCGGCAACGGAGATCGATAGAGGAATGAAACCAGTAGTATGTTCATTTTGAATGCCGAAAAAATCTCATACAGAAGCGTTAAAATTAGTTACAAATGCTGCCGAAAGGTGGCGATGTACGCTGTAATCTCAGTATAGACTCCGAGAATAAAGCTGTAAATTGTCCGTTGCAAGCAATCGTTGCAATCACAATCGACTCAAAATGTGCACCTTTCGCAGCACAGGGATTGCGCATACGAAGAATTAAATTTTCAGACACCCTCTGTAGTGGATCAACGGAAATTGGAATTGCATGTTCCCCAGATCAGCTCTTCAAGATCGTCCGGTGTTGAAGGATTGTTCCAGAAAACAGCATCCTTCAATGTGCCCCACAAGAAATAGTCGCAGGGGTATGTTCTGGTGAGAATGGAGGCCAATCCATGCATGTTTCAATAAATGTTGAATAGTTCAAAAGCAATACCTCTATTTTCGAAGTATTCCTCAAGAAAGACAGAAACCACTCAGGTACGGTGTGGTCGATCTTCTAACGCTTGTAGTGTGGTGACAAATAGTTCCAGAGCCATAACGCTCCTTTCACGTCTTAACAGCGGAACTACCCGAAGACCATTGATACGAGCATTTGTCAGGAGGGTCAACATATTGTTGGTAAACATATAACCTCCGTTCCATGATTTGCTGCAAAATCACGTGACAAAGGTGAAGCTACGTTATTTGGGCAATTATTAGTAAATTAAAGAGTTTTCTGAGAGAGAAGTAGGGGGAAAAAAGAGGGAGAGAGTGTATTAATAATTAAAGATGGAGCGAGATCACAATCATATCAGGTCAAGAAGGGGGAAAAGGGTCTTAAGGAGGCTTAGGTGTTGTTTCCAAGTTCTTCAGCAAGGACGAAGAGTTTGTTGGTAGGATCGTCAGTCGCTACCATTTTATTATCACTGCATGCTTTAAAGAAGCATAGATAAGGCGGAGTCTGTTTTTATCAATAGTATCCCTATTCTTGTGTACTTCACGTATCATGTCCTCCATGACGAAGCTAAAAAAATTCCGCAATCAATTGTAATATTCTTCGCGACCTCCCGGTCACTCTGTTCGTTCTCTGCTGCGGGATGCTTTTTTTCTTCTTCGTCATTGGGAAAGTATTGGCGCTTTCGCCCTCCACCGTAGCAAATGCTAAGAGTTCAAAATGGCACCACTATGAAGCTACTCAGAAAAAGTCACCACACTCGTTGGCAATCACCTAGCTAAAACAGCGATTCTGCCATCACGAAAATAGTTCAGCAAAATCTGAAATCTCACTATCAGAAGACTGATCTCTCTATGCTAGAGCACTTTTTAAGGAATTTCCTACGATTGCAACATACAGCGCCACCCGTCGGTAATATTTGTGACTAATTTCAAAACTTCTGTATCAGATTTTTACGGCTTTCAAAATAAACATACCACTGGTTTCATTCTTCTATCAGTCTCCGTTGCCGAGTTATGTATTTAACTTTAAAATGAGGGAATCCTTCGTGGGACACTCTTTATATGTTTTAATGAAAAAAAATTAATGCATTTTCGGTCGCATCTTCTTATTTTTCATTTATAGAGGAAAATACGTATATATTAGTGGGGAAACATGCGTAGGTTAATCAGTCTGGCGAGGTTTACGAAGATGGTAATCGTTTTATCTAATTATTTTTTGTTATTTAATTAATCAACACATTTATTTGACGGAGATTTCCCCTTGTGTTTCCCTGATGCTGGCACTTTTTACTCGTTAATAGAAACTTCCTTTGGACTCTTCTTGTCACAATAAAACAAAGATAAAAAGGGGAAAAGCCCTTTATCAGACAATGAAATTAAATTAATAAAACCATTCATTCGATAAAATTTCGGAAAAAATATTTTCTCTAATGATACATTAATAATTCACCGAACCATCTGAATTTATACCTATTATTTTTTTTTATCTAAATGTTCAGAAAGGAAGAGATTAACCCCTTTTTGTCCTGTGTACATTATGAAGAATGTATCAATCAGTTATTTGGTATCAATTAGGTATTTTCAAGAAGATAAATTTTAGGGTTTTTTCATCCAATTTTTCTGAGGTCTGAAAAAAGTTTCCCTTATTTCTAACCATCCTTTATTTTAATTGTTTATTACATAAAATTGTTTCAGCGTCAAAAGTATACTGCAGTTTATTCTTAAGCAATTTGAACAACAATGAAATTTGAGAAACTGAATCCTGAACGGAAGTTTAAGAACCAAAAACAAAAAAAAAAATTAGTAATTAGACTTTTTAAAAATGCAATTTAATTTATTTTTTTAAATTGAATTATCTATTTATACATTTTTTGAAATTATAATTTTTAAATTTTTTATATATTTTGCTTTCGCTGAGACAGTCTATAAATATTAGCCATAGTCATTCAGATACAGTCAGACTCTATTTAACGAATCTCTATTTTGCGAATTTCTCTATTTTGCGAACTTTTCCTTAGAACCAAGAACATTTTGCGAATTTCTTCGTAAAATAACCTCCAAATAGCAAAGTGCATTCTCTATTTAACGAACTTTTTCTTGTGATCCAATATTTTTTTTCTCCCTATTTCTCCAAATATTTCTGAAAATTTCAAACTTATTCTTTCTTTTAACACATTTTATGGCGATCAATGACCTTGAACTGGCTTTACCAGTCGCCTAACTCGCCGAGAGCAGTAAAATCGCTGTCATTCTTTGCATTTCATCCAGGAAGTGCAACCTTTATCCACCCCACCCCCCACTGTCCACTTCACTAGAAACACTTTCGATATCCACCCCCCTTTCACCCTCAATGAAGCTGTCCCGTGTCCTTGAAATAAGTCTCCCGTTTTCTAGATTGTTGATCGGAGGCGTGCTGGTAATTTCGGTTCTTGTAGCTCGAAAATGTCAAAGCAAAAGTGTTTGAGCATCAAAGAAAAACAATGATGTGCTGATTTTCTTTCACTTGATTCTGAAGCTGAAACCTCGGAAACACTAACTGAATTGGATATTTTGGACAGTGTGAAAAAAAAACAATACAGCAATTAATTGCGACGAAGATGATGTAGATGGAAATGATTATGATGCAGAAATCAACAAACCTTCGTATGATGAAATGCTAAAATCATTTGAAACAATACGCCTGAAGGGGCTTTTGGTTCATCGCAATGATGAGAGACGTATTATGAGAAAAAACACTTTTTCAAACAAAAAACTCAGACAAAATTAACAGACTTTATCAGTAATTAAATTTAAGGACGCATGTGGTAATGTATCCTCAAAATTACTTGTTATAATAAATGCGATAATGTCATTAAAATTCATTAATTTTAATACAAAATTATTTTTTTTAAATTGAAAATACAGTATATTCCTGGACAATGTTTTGTTTTATTCTTGTTTTCCTTGCAAGATCCTTTTCTTTTTGATGGGCAATATATATAAAACAAATAGATATTAATTTACAAAATAAAGGTGTGATTAATTACTTTTTATAATAATATTTAATGTTTATGAGTTTAAAATCTGTTTTGTGTAGTTTAAAGTATTTTAAAAGGTGAATCTCTATTTAGCGAATTTTCTATATAACGAACTTTTTTTCGGGATTTAGCGACTTCGTTAAATAGAGGTCCGACTGTATTTTGTTTCTTACCGCTTTGTGGGATTGCTGTCTAATCTAGGGACAGAGTAGTGTCTTAAGTAGGCCACTGATTGAGACCAGATTTCTAAAAAAAAGATTACAGTGGCGTTAGAGTCCGCCTGAGGGGGGTCAGAATCTCCCCGACATGGGGATACGACCTGCAGTACAAGGGGAGGGATGACACTCTCAAATTTTCGTCAGATCTTTGTTTATCTACTAGTTGAATAGGGCCCCCCACTGGCTTCGCCCCTGCACGAGTTACAACCACTTTTGAAAATGTAAATATTTCTTCTTAAGCTTGAATCTCGGTCCTGACTTTTCTACCGGCTCAAACTGTAAGGAAACAAAATTCCCTGCCCCTTCGTTTAGCCTCTTCTTGTGATAAAAGCGAAAATCTATATAGATAGGTCATTTGTATCTTTTAAAATCTCATCGAACTCTTTTCTTCATAATGAATTAATCTGTAAAAGTACCCTTTTATTCCTTTTGATGATAAAATTTTAAAATATGAAACTTCTTTAATTTTGAAGAACAAAAAACATTTAAACGAGATTTTAAGAAATTGTTTCGTGATCTTGAATATTATTTCATAATTATACTTGAGCACTAATTTTTCCATTCAGTCAAGAGAATTTCGTCACTGATTTTCCATTATTAAGAGGTAAGTTAGCTATGCCGTCTCGGGCATCTTGTAGAAAAGAGTCGAGGACTACGAATGATTTTCTCAAAACTTCAATGATATTAAATTAGATATCGAGTATTTTTCTATTTTTTATATATAATCTGACAAAGCAGATAGAACGAGATGTGTATGAGATCATTTTAGCATAATTAAGCTTTCTTTTTTTAAAAAAGTTCTCCACCCTTCTGCATAAAGAATGAAAATTTTATGCATCCTCATACCTGACCCAAATTTGAAGTTTTAAGGGCCATGTACACAGGCTAGGAAATTAAATTTTCTTGACATTTTAAACCTGAAGAAAATCATTTCCAAATTCCCTGCGAACTATGATTTCGAAGAAACTAATATGCAAAAGTCCAAATTTGAGACCCAAAACTTTCGGCTAAGGTATCGTTATCGTCGTATGAGGTTATATTCCAAACAGCTCTTTCTAGCTTCATAAAAGAAATATCAACCTGACAAATGAAATCAAGCAAAACTGGGTTAAAAATCATAACACGAAAACGGTTCCAGTCATATAAAAGCTATCCTGGCTCAAAGTTTTGGAACTGAAGCACCCCTCAGGGGCTCACCTTCTTTAGGTGAGTACGGGTGTCCCACTCCCGAGGTATACAGTGCCCTACCTTCAAGTTTAGCCTCTTCTAACGCTTTGTACTTTGAGCTTTCCATTTCCATCCCTCGACGGCAAGCGAGGGAGTTTCTCCATGGGAAGCTGTTACTGCTCTGTTTGCTTCTTGCTTTCCATGGATAACTGAAAACCTCACGTGTTAGCCGTGCATGGCGCCGCATTGGACGGGTGGTGCACTGTGGTCCGGTGTATCAATTCGGCTTGTATCTAGCCATTTAAGTGGTTAATCTGCTAGGGATCAAGCGATGGAGTCACTTTCTTGGGCTCTGCGTTAAGGGTGGTCATTGTTCCCGGCGGTGACCCTGAGCGTATTGGTTCCTGCTATCATGATAAGGACAGCATAGAGGAGCTTCTCTATGAAGGGAAGAGGCTGGAAGCATCCAGAGCCGGTAGCTGCCATCCTTGTTGGTCTCCGTGGTGGCCGGTGCTGCCGGGCCTGAATCTCTCCCAAATGGGCAAGCGAAAACCTTCTCCCTTCAGTGGGCAGGTAAAACAAGCTTATAAACCTTTGACACTTTCTTCATTTTAAAATTCAGGTTAACAAGGATAAGCAGAAAATAATTGTTGACAAAATATCTAAATATTACAAAATCCCACAGCCTTCAGTGTCTCCTAAGTCCCATGCAGACCAAAAGCAGGTTTCTAATTTTGGAAAATTTCACCCAAACAAGTTTCCAATTCTGCCGATAAACAAAGTACATCCTTGACGCATAACACTACAGTTGTTAAATCTCCTTCCCATATTCATTCATTCTGTTGGCCCTGTACCCCAATCTATGGCTGTCCTTCCTTCAGGAAAAACAAATGTTTTACAATCTCTGAGCTGAATCTGATGAGCTACTCTCGTGCATCGGAGGGTATCTGAATATAATGTCTGAGGACTTGGAGGACACACATGGAGATGTTTACCCTCAACTCCGCCTCCACTCTCTACTACACGAAATATATACCAACGAAGTACAAACAAAGATAGGTTTGCAACTTCTTTTACTGCTTTTATTAACCCTCTTACTATTAAGAGTTCTCAAAATCTGAGTACAGTTGTATACGGAGGTTTGCTTACTAATTGATCTGAGGAATGGATTCGTCCGACCCGTTCCCCCTTTTCTCCTCACTACGGGTGGTGGGAGATATGAATGGCAGACCTTTCATCTCTCCCCTAAGGGTCCCTTTAATGACCACTCGCCCAACTGCCTTCTCCCCTTTTTCGGAACAGCAACCGGCCGAAATCCGCCCAACTAGTATAGAAGTTGCATGGCCGGTTACAGCCGGCTTAGGAGGCAGATTATTAAAGCAATTCCATTTGCTTTTTCTTCCCAACTTTAAATTTGAATTAATTTTATTACTTTTTTACTCGGCACAACTCCTTTTGTCTTGTTTAAAATTTCACTTTTATCTTTCTTGATTCAAGCCACTTTTAAACAATTTTTATCCCCGTGAGAGTGTAGCATTAATTTTAGTATTTTAAATACCTTTTTATAACCTCTGATCCTTTTTATATACCATATGTTTGGCGCAGCATACCAAAAATGGCTCTTGCGCCAATAAACCCTACCAACAAACCACCTAGAACTGAATCATGAAACAATTAGTAATTACTTTCGTGCTTAAATTTTCTCAGTAAATATTTATTTAATTTCTAATATAGTAAAGATACCAGCTAAAAATTACTCAGATTCACATAGAGGGTGGCATTCTGTGAAAATGTAATAGAAAAATGCTATTAAAAATTCATGTTTGTTTTTATTGAAATGAAATGTATCCGTTTACTAATTTCAACTTATGTTGGTTTTTTTTTTTTTTTTTCTTCCTCTTTCAATTGAAATAATATGGCAACAAAAACAGATAATAAATTAATTCTACATCTATAAAGATTCTTTTTAAAAGCATTTTTTAAAGAACATTGGGAACATTCAAGTAGTCTCCAATCACGAAATAAAGTATACCTAATGAAGACAGGAAGATTCATTTCAAAATGAATTATAACGGCAGGATTAGCCATTTGACGTTGAACATTTAATGGATTTATAAATAGTTCGCTTTGTTTCGAGGATATTCCACATTACAACGCAAACTTATATTTGAGGAATAATAATGAGTATTATTTATTATACTTAATATGTGCAAAAATATAATGAAAAATGATCATGAGCTCTAAGTAAAATTTCCTTTTTTTGTAACAGATAAATAGAAATTAAATAAAATTGGAAAACTCCATTCAGAATTTCTGTTGCATTGTACCCAATTGCAAAATGCTTCACCATAGATCAGAATTAAACACTAAATTTTTTTCTTATCTGACTATCTTCCTTCAGATAAACTTCAGACAATATGAATATTTTAATTAACTTGGGCATTTGAAAATTGGGCAGTAACATGTATTTTCTCTACCTCAAAACAGGATGATGTTAATTACAGTGATCTTCCATCATTTCACCGTAATTGAACAAGTGAAAGAAAAATATACGGAAATCTTTGCAAGTGAATGTGCGTTTTTGAATAGACGTCAGAATTCACATTTTCTAAATAGTGATTCTTGGACGTGCGTCAGTTATCAGCCTTTCCGTGTCAAAACCCAATCACTCCCTGTCATATTTTCACTTCATCTATTGGTTAAGGAATTATTTCATTTTATTTATTTTTATCCTCATACCATAGGTCATTGATCGTCCTATTTGAATAGACTTAATGGTGCAGAATAACGGCCTTCAGAAGACGTAATTACTTATCAAAACATGGACCAAGAATGGACGAAGCCTTCATTCATCTCGAGTAGACAAATTTTTCTGACAGGGATCTCCTATTGAAGTATACATTTCTTGAGCTGGCCGTAAAGCGTAATCAAAAATGCACTAAGAGTGTGATCCGCGAATTGGGTAACCTTTAGATAAGATTATTTTTCATGTGTGGTCACAAAAACTTTGAATAGAAAAGAATAAACTGCTTTGCCTAGAAATGAAAAATGTCACTTTATTTTGGAGGGGAAGGGGATCGGGAGGAATAAACTATAATAATTTTTATAAGCAACTTGCAGCTTATTTTTAGAAAATAATTATGCTTTTCTCGAAGTTCATTTGTAATTGTAATTACGAAAAGTAAAAATTTAAAAATTCAGTGTCAAAGAAGAAAAAGTGGTCTTACCCAATAAGAAGATAATTATTATAGTGTATTAAGTAGATAATTATAATAGTGAACTAACTAAGTGAATAATTATAATAGTTTCAAAAGCACTAGTAAGACCATCTCATATTAGAAAGAAGGAAATGAATTTATTTGAAGAAATGAATGATCAAATTACATTCCATATGCAGCGTGGCCATAAAATAACGTGAGGTGTTTGGAGCTTGACTATAAAAATCTGTTCAGCCAAATGTAACAAAATTTGGTCTACATACTCTTCCGACTATGAGATTTCAACTTATACAAAAAAAAGTTCCAATTCTCTCCACCAATTTCTTTATGGCGCTGTACATGCAGTTGGGAAAGTCAGTTAGCCTTAAGAATTGCAGAAATCACAATATCTATTACAAATTTTATTTTGCCATCGCTTGTCGATGCTATTTAATAAGTTAGCCTGTCCAAGTATTCAGCCCCATGTCCATCAAACCGGTTCGGTTGCCGTAATGACATCAGACACGGGGCATGGGGCGGCGTTCTGTCCAAGTGTTCAGAAAAATGCATTCTTTGGATTGTATGATCTAACACAGACCGCAGCAGTTCAGTGTTGATTTGTCGGGCATGCAGTATCATGCAAATCTTAAAGATGGCTAGATTATCAACGTTCCCCTTGCAAGCCACTCTTTTCATATGGCCCACTAGAAAGAATAACGGGGAATGAGATCTGGGAAACACAGTATCCAACTGTAAAGAAACGCAAGGCCATGTGAATCTACACCAAACCAATCCACCAGTAACTCGAGTATACTAAACATATTAAACCACATATTTCAGAGACACCAAATTAAAATTTATACCGAAGTAATTTTTGTGATTCAATAAGTTGATCTCTCAAATTTTCCGAAAAATACATTCTTTGGCTTGTACTCTCTACTTCAGCACGCAGCTGCTCAATGTTGATTTGTCGGACATGCAGCACTATGCGATCCTTCAAGGAAGCTAAATTATCAGCGTTCTCTTTGTAGGCCACATTTTTTATGTGACTCCACGACCAAAAATAACGGGGAATAAGCTCCGAGGAAAGCGCTGTTCACCTATAAGGAAATGCACGGCTAATTATCAGTTCATCTTTAAACATTACCATAGAACACATAATCGATTGTTAGGAAGTGCTCCATCTTGTATGAATAGCCGCTTGCATACACTTACCGCTGTTGTAGTTGTGGAATAAACCAGCGGGAGTGGCCTCCCCTAAACTTTCTCGTATACTTTTCAAACATTTGTTATTTCCCTTCCCCCTGCGTTGATAAAAAGTTCGAACCAACTGTAACCCAGAATGCAATGACTATCAGAAGGTTTTTCATTGTTGATTATAGTGATAGTAAAATATTGAGGTGAATAATCATATTCAAAAGGATGCGTATGTATTAAAACTTCTCAATATTTTTTTTTATCAAACTCTAGCAATGCGAGTCCGCTTGCGGAGAAGGAAACAGGAGAATAGCTTGCGCATGCGCAGAGATTGCTTCCAATACGCAAGTAAAACGAGACGCCCTAAATGTTTGCTTCCTTACAAAATCTCGCCGCCAGAATTGGTTTTTGGCAAACTGCCAAGTTTTCGGAGTATCCCTTTTTTGCACAGGCATTTACGCATGCGCATGAAGTTGAACAAGTATGCTATTATACAAACCGACAGACAGCCAGCCCGTTGACGGATTTGGCCCAAACTTTTATACGGACCTACATTCAGGTTGATAAAGCTGTGTACAAAATTTTATCCATCTAGCTATTCAAGTTTTTGAGTTATAGTGTTCGCATGACTTTGGACATACAGACAGACGGACTTTCCGTAGACGGATTTTGTCCAAAATTTGACAGAAACCTACAAATTGTGTGTAAAGATCACATACCAAATTTCATCCCCGTAGCTCTAATAGTTTTCGAGTTATCGTGTTCACAGACAGACAGACATAATTCCAAAATTGTGTTTTTCGGACTCAGGGAGGTCTCAAACGTGGAGATTCGTCAAAATCTCGAGTTCGAATTTTTTGACGATTACAATACTTTCTCTTTGTATACGAGAAAGTAAAAAAATTAGAAGCAGTTTTCGATATGTCTGCGCAGTAACAAAATGAGGGATCAGACCATTTGCATTGTTTTCTTCAAAGAAATACGGACCCAGAATAAAGGAAGCCGTGAATCCACACCAAATAGAGATCACCTGAGAGCAAGCAGTGCAAACTTATTGAGCAACATGTTTTGACGATATCAAAATAAAATTTGTAATGGAAATTGTGATTTCTGTAATTCTTTCGACTAATTTGACTAGGCCAACTGCGTGTGCAACAGCTTATTTTAGTTGGTGGTGGGAGTCAGAACTATTTTTTTCCCGAATAAATTGAAACCATCGACCATGGGTGGAATAGTATGAAGACCAAATTTGGTTACATTTTTCAGAACAGATATTTTTTGCAATAGAGTTCTACATATCTCACTTTATTTTATGGTTACCCTTTACATACATTTCTCTGATTTCCTCGGATAGTGTAACTGGCATAAGCTCTCCCAGACGCTTAATAATTGTTAGAATTGTACAAATGTTCATTGTAAGAAAAGTTCCTAATATGTCGGTTTTACGTCCAATAATTTCACTATTAGATGCTCAAGTAATAATTAAACTCTTTCATTATAATATATCGAAGTCTAATCTTTAGTCTAAGACAGGTTAACTTGACAGTACAAAAAAACCGCTTCGCTGATGAATGACGCAGTTAGCGCTTTTACGCGTCTTAAGGCGGTTATTTGTCATATCTGGCTACCATATGTTAAAGTTATGCGTCAAATTTGCACCGCTCGCGGCGAACCAAATCCTGTCGGTTTTTCGGCGAACGCAAAGGGATTCGCAATTCATTTTGGGACGTGTTCGAGTGAAGTTCGTCGTTCCCCGCGAACCAGCAATGTCACAGGGTCAGAGAAATATGTATTTCCCTGGTCCTGGCAATGTCAAATCTGCAAACCGAGGTTTATTCCAAAGCCCCTCCCCTCCATTGTCAACTGGCAAGCGATGATTTATGGTTCGAAGCAGGTTTGTTCCTTCCGCATGGTTCGCGATTGGTTCGTCGTGACAATTTCTTCGAACGGCTTGAGAGCGATTCGCGAACCTTTCAGCTTGCAAGTATATATGCGCTTTTAGGATTACTCTCCGTTACACTAGAACCAGAGGAAGATAATGATTTTTTTTTTTTTTAACTTCGGGTGCTCCAAGTCTAATATGTGGCGTGATGCTTTCAAAAAAAAAAAAGAAGGAAAGTTGTTAGGTGGGCCGATTCTTTTTCTTTCACGTTACAATTAAGTACAAAATTTGCGTATTATTCATTAAAAAAATGAAAGCGTTAGAAATACCGATTTAAATGGAAATGTGACAATATTTTAACATGCCTCCCATTTTCTATCAGAATAATCTTACCCTCCTTTTCGATTTATTATAAGGGAAGAAACAAGAATTTATTTCAATTCATGTGTTTGTTATACATTTCGGACCAAGAAACTGGACACAAAGTTCTGCGAAAAGTACCGCTGGAAAAAGTCCAAGGATTGCTAGTTATAGCTCGAGGAAAAGTTGCGCTATCGGTGATACGTCTTAACGGCTTTTCCTTGCATATACTGAAAATATTTCCTTGAAAATTTGTGAAGAAGATTTTATTTCGAATATATTTATAGACAAATTCTCTTTTCTTGGCACCATTTGTTATTTTGTTTAAAATGGTAGAGCTAAATTTTTTATACAAATTAGCACCCCACCCCCCTTAATGACAGATTCTGACACATACATTGACTTTTGCTTTATCAGTTTGTAAGAATTGCATAGAGATCTCGATTAAGAGAGGTCATAATCGCTTGATCAAAGTTTAAGAGTATTCTACGACCAATATAATATCATGGGGAGAGCTTAATCGAGAACTTAATCAGCTTAATCGAGAACTTAATCGTGGATCTTAAGCTTAGATTAAGCTCCATTAGATCTCTAGATTAGTAAGAGCTTAATCATAGATTAAGCGAGTATTATCGATGGGTTTTTACATGGAAAATCAACAAGATAGAAATTTTAGGTAGTAATATTCCTTGGACCCAAGGCCGATCTTCACTGGTAGTAGTATTCACTGGTCGGCTAAGTTCAGTGGCTTAACTAGGATGGGGCACGTAGGGCATGTGCCCTTACCTAGAGGACGAGAAACTTCTGGCTACTTTTTTTTAATACTTTGAAGTATACAAATGGAAACTAGTGTAATCTTCAAAATATTTGACTTCGAGGTTTGGATCAGTTTCCCCGTTTTAGATGGAATTATGTATTTGTGTTAGAACTCATAAACGCACCGAGCTAGACTGGCGAAATTTGGTATAGGGTCAACTCACCAAAATTGAATCTTCCTACGAAATCTGTTCTGAAAAAGTGTGTTCGTCCGAACGGGCAAGATATCTCGGAAGAGCTAGAATGATCCAATTTAACATATTGTTTCATAATCAAAATCGATGGATTTGGAGCCTATCCATCCAAGGCTCGACTGCCTGACGGTCTGTCTATTCGTGAGTACGTGAATACTGACTCAAAAGCTCAACAAGCTAGATGAATGAAATTTGGAATGCGGTCTTGTAATCGAAATTGCAGACGTGTCAAATTTTGGTTGGAATCGAAAGATAGGAAAACAGTCCAAATCTATATTTCTTTACTAAACTACGAAACACAAAAAATCACGCTCTTTTGTGTTAGTATACCAGAGAGTTGAGGGGAGAACATTCCCGCTGTTTTTTTTTCTTAGATTCTTAAAAACTAAAATAAAGATGTTGGTTAAATTATTTCCATTTGGGCCCCTCACCTTCTAAGTCCGGCCCTGCTAGCTCCAGTTTAGCCATACTTCGCCCTCTCCCCGTAAAGCAAAATCAAAAAGAGAATATTTCCTAATAACAGCAATATAATTTATACTAGCCACTTTCGGGGACCAGCTGTTCACCTGTAATATTAATTAATCCATAGCTTAATAAATAGTCGAAATCGGTTCAGTTGTTGAGGCCGGGGGACTCTGTCAAAGTTTCATTTTGCGATTCCTCTCGTAAATGAGGGCGGTAGGGGGGGATGGTGGACATTGATGACGTATCTAGGGGTCACGTAATTTTACATGAAATAAAAATTGACGAACTCGGCACAATGGTTGGGTCTCGAGGACTCGTTCTTTGGTTTTGCCAATTATTTTAAACTAGCCGCCTTCGGCGACCAGATTGATCGCCAGAAATAAAATTTCAACTGAATCTCTTATGCATAATTTTATATTCATGGCTCCCTTGACAAAGTAGTTTTAAACTTCAAATTGCTATAGATATTTAACCAGCGTTCTTTTCGTAGTCTTGCAAGTGTTCTGTTCCTTGTCTGCATTAACGTAAAATACTCATTTGATTTTCGTAAAATGCGCATTTGATTGCTAATTGGCTTAAATAAGCCGATAAAAGGAATTGCAACATAACGATGATCTTTCAGTTAACTGGATTATTTACTTGCCATCTTCAGGACTTCCTTTACAGATTTCACAGAAAAATTGATCAAATAATAGAAGAAAGTAAAATCCAGTAAGATATCTTCTGAGCTCTCAACAATGGAATAGAAACACGCAATTAAATGTTTGTTTAAACAATGAAAACGGTTTGAAATGCTTTTCAACAACAACGATATTGTAGAATCCTAGGAAAAATATTGTTATAGACAGGTTATCGTAATAGATAGTTTGAGCATCCAATTTTCATGTGCTAATATAATAACCAATTTTATTTCACTTATTAATTCATCTTACAGTTACTCGTTGATATCTATATATTAATACGTGAAGAAAAAACTTTGTACCGCTTTTTAAGCACATTGCGCGCACGGAGGAGTGCGAGATTTGGCATAGTTAAAGTTCATATGGAGAAAGAGTGCAAAAAGATAAAATTTATGTATAACATGTGTTACAAATACATTAAATTGAATGAAATAAAACAATCATTGTTTATGTTATACACTGTAAAAAATTAGTGGAGTGAATGCGGATTGGATGATTTAAATCTGTCAATGTCAAGCACATATTAGTCTATGGTCAAGCAGAGTAGAGATTGTCTCTAAGGAATTTATATATAATACGCATTACTAATACATTAAATTAAATTAAACACGCTCGCAGCTGACGTAATAGAACAAAATTCAAAAAAATTATATGCAATGATTATAGAGGTATACTCTTTGACAAAAGAACCTCAATAACGTTCAAACTTAAAAATTTAATGAATTACGGTCGAATTTAGACCGCTGGGCGACTTCTAGTAAAATGTAATTTTATAAATTTGAAATTACTTAAACTTTTTAAAGAACTTTAAAGTGAATTTTAGTTAAAAATTTCACTAACAATAAAAGTATGGATAAAAGAGACGTAAGCATGATTTTATTTTATAATAAAGTCAAAGTTTTACGTAATGTCTTCAAATACCAAAGTTTTACGCAGCGCCATCGTAGAAGGTTTTAATGCAATAAAAGCTAACTTCAAGGAACAAGTGGTGCTAAGTGCTAACTGAAAATGAATGGGTTCGACGTGCCCAGCCAGAGACAAGCATCTGTGTACATTTAATCGAACCCCCTACCCCGATTTCTCTATTTTCTCACATTTTAGACCACGGGGTGTCTTTTTTTCCCCAAGAAAAAAAAGTAGAAACCCGGATTGCACTGTACAGAAGACTGCCTTTCAACCGGCTTAAATGGGACCGAGGGGAAGCCGGTTAAGCGAAAATCCGGTTAAACCGGAGAAATTCCGGAAAACCGGAATTCGTATGTCTTATAAATAAATACACAATTAAAGTATTGCGTCATTTTATTCATTGTATTACAGTAGTATAAGCTACATACCATTAAAAAATTATTGGTGATGATTGGTCCCAAGGTAAATATTTTTGGGGTATTTGCCCAAGGCCTGGTTATTTTGAAAAAAAAAATTATGAATGGTGATTTACAAATGAAGCATATAAAATTTATGAATTACCAAAAACTTAATATTTTGCAAAAAAATGCGTATGTTCGCAATTTTTACGCTCGCTGAGGTACAACAACTTTATTTAACGTTTCCGAGTACGAAATCTTACTCTAGATATCGCACATTTCACTACACCTCTGGTTAATCACAGGAGTCCATCTGGAGAATGTCAGAAGTTTCGTTTTGAGGATTGCCATAATTTCCGAAGCGCGTGTTTGCGGTTCGCTACAATTTCCGACAACGTCAAACGCCAACCATACTCACATGAGTAAAATAAGCGAAACGCTAGCCAACACACAGTCGTAATGTGCATTTTAAACTAAATATGAAATTAGAACACCTGTTTTTTAACCGATTGAGATGAAAATTGGGCACAGATGTATAATTAATGTTAGCATCCGCGATATCAAGTTTTATTTATCTAAGCCAAGGGGCTTATGAGATAAAAGTATGCGATTATACAGACCGACAGACAGTCAACCCGTTGACGGATTTCGCCCAAAATTTTATACGGACTTACATTCATGACGATAAAACTGTGTACCAAATTTTATCCATCTAGCTATTCATGTTTTTGAGTTATAGTGTTCACATGACTTCGGACATACAGACAGACTTCCCGTTGACGGATTTTGCTCAAAATTTGATAGAAACCTGCAAATTATGTTTAAAGACCACGTACCAAATTTCATCCCCGTAGCTCTCGTAGTTTTCGAGTTCTCGTGTTCACAGACACACATAATTCCAAAATTGTGTTTTTCGGACTCAGGGAGGTCTAAAACGTGGAGATTCGTCAAAATCTCGAGTTCGAATTTTTTGACGATTACAATACTTTCTCTTTGTATACTTCGAATACGAGAAAGTATAAAAATGGCGAAACTATGCGGCAAGTTGCCAAACTCCTAGGCTTCAACAAAAAAAGTTGATAATTTTTACTTTCTCGTATACAAAGTATACAAAGAGAAAGTATTGTAATCGTCAAAAATTTCGAACTCGAGATTTTGACGAATCGCAACGTTTCAGATCTCCCTGAGCCCGAAAAACACAATTTTGGAATTATGTTTGTCTGCGTGTCTGTCTGTGAACACGATAACTCGAAAACTATTAGAGCTACGGGGATGAAATTTGGTATGTGGTCTTTAAACATAATTTGTAGGTTTCTATCAAATTGTGGACAAAATCCGTCAACGGGAAGTCTGTCTGTATGTCCGAAGTCATGTGAACACTATAACTCAAAAACTTGAATAGCTAGATGGATAAAATTTGGTACACAGTTTTATCGTCATGAATGTAGGTCCCTATAAAATTTTGAGCCCAATCCGTCGAAGGGTTGACTGTCTGTCGGCCTGCATAATTTACCATTGAAACCAATCCGCTATCTCCACGCGCATGCGTACGGCAGCATTCGCCTGTGCTCCCGAAAGGAGCGAATTACGTCCGTTTGTCCTTGAGACGGCAAGAGTGAAACCTAGCAGTGTGCGACAGATATGCGTTTTAATCGGCAGGCATCGCTTTGAATTTGATTCTTTACCTAGATATTTTTCAATCACTATAATGAAAAACCCTCTGATAGTCATTGGATTCTGGATAACAGTAGGTTCGAATTTTTTTAGCCACGCGGGGGAAGGAGAAACGGCACCTTTTGGGGGAAGTATACGAGAAAGTTTAGGGGAGAACACTCCCGCTGGTTTCATCAGCAACACATCAATGGGGGAAGCTGATGTCTGCTGCTCCACATAGAATAATGCCGCTTCTGAAGCTTTCATTCCGTCTGCATGAGGGATGTGGTATTTTCAACGACGTCGTCGCCATCGTCATTGTCATCTAATCGCAACGCCATGAACACCACTACACGCTTTCTTTTCCCACAATTCGCCATTTTTAACAAATTTCCAACTCTTAAGACTTCTGGTACAACCGAGAACAAACAACGATTTAAAATGATTTCGTCGTTCATCCAAAATCGCCTTTCTTTCCACCCCTTGCAGCTGTATTGGGATTGTCTGACCAATCACCAAAATTGTTTGGTAGGGGACACCTGTGCCCTTCTATTGTCAAGGTCAAAAAGTGCCTGTCAGTAACTGAGCCGCCTTCCCGCGCCCCCCAAATGTCATATTGACGTTCCGGGACCACCCCCGTGTCTGAAATACGTGCGATACCGACACTAAATAACGAAACGCGAGTTTTTTATTTTTAGCTATTTTTTACATTTTAAATATAAACAAAATTCGGCCGGTTAAAGTGGAGATCCGGTTAAACGAAGTCCGGTTAAGAGAGAGTCTACTGTACTTGCTTTCTAAAGAGGTAAAATTATCGTTATAGACGGGTATATCTAAAAGTGATTATCGCTGTAGGCAGGTTTAAAATACATTGAGTAAATAAGAATTCCGTCGGGAAAGAGAATATCGTTATAGATAGGTTTATACTCATACACAGGTTTCACTGTACAGGATGTACACAAATGAAGCGACACATTTCAAAAATTAATTTTAAAAAACTAGAAATGTTGGAACTACGAATTTTCTTTGAAACGACAGCGCATCGCAAAAAGTTTTTTTCAGGTAGGTAACATGCCATTTCGGTGGTCTAGGGGGTCGTAAATTACTGGAAATCAAAAATTTGTTTAGTGCCATTATCTGAGAAAACATTAAAACTGGAAGAAAAATAAAAGCATGCATTTGTAGGGGCGAAAACTGAAGAGTTTTCGTAATATTCAAGAAAAACTAAAAAAAAGAAACCAGAAAACACGCATTGGCTTCTGTTGATCGGTAACCATTGCGTACGGAATTTTCTCGCTGTAACAAATTTAGAAAGGCGTAACGCCGCTTATCTGAAAAAAATTTTGAGATGCGCTCTTATTTTAAAACAAGTAATATAAAAAGAAATTTTTAAAGTCAATTCCTACCTAGGTCAGCGATCTACACGCTACGTCACTGACGGTATTTATTCCAAAATTTATATCCTGCTAAATATCTTATGTAAGAGAATTTTTTTCTCCCATATAAAGCTAAAATTAATTCATTAATTAAATTTAATTAATATTTGAAAAAACTGTATTAACATCAAGTGTCATCCACTACAAGTTTTAAAAAATGTATTTGAACTTGAGTGGATGAATAAAAATATTTTATTAACGATTGAAAATTTGAACAAGATATATAAATAAATATAGGGAGAGTGTGAACTATAATAGTAGGAATCGGGAAAAAAAACGTAGTTCAAACATTTTTAGTTTTTTTTTAAAATTAATTTTTGAAATGTGTCACTTCATTTGTGTACACCCTGTATTTAGTTTCGACGGCCTTACAGTGAATCGTTAAAGGTAGCAATCAATTTACTAAATTGACGAGCGTTGTTTAGATTCTCGCTCTTTCCATAACGTATTCATCCATTTTCCCAAATTTTAAAATGGTACAACTATACATACTATCACTATACATTCTATCTGAAAATTGTGACATGTCCGATGCAAAAATCGTTCAAAACACTCTAAAAGGCAGACCGTTGGACTTGGAGCTCCCACATTTGGCACGTAGATACTGCTTGGCTAGTAGGTGCTCACCAAGAAAGGGATTTTCAACATTTTAGATTTTTAATTAAAAGTTATTGAGGAAAACTTTAAAATTCCGATTAACTTCAGAGTATATTATCGGGGGAAAAATCGCCACTTCCAAAAATGAGCTTTTCGGCGATACCAAATTTATTTCCGAGCCATTTTTTTCATTAATTTTAATAAATTTTCATTAATTTTAAAATTTTAGCAATGCTTTTCCTTTATGTTACCACGCACAACAAAATAGCAAGATTGTGAATATTTTAACCCTTTGCGGTGCAGGGAATTAAATTTTTTGAAATATGATGAAAAAAACATCGTGAATGGGTTTAGTTTAATGTCTAGACATAGAATCTACAAAAAAAAAAATTAAAAAAACTAACTTCATTCCGAGGGGGGTCGTACCCCTTTGGGGTCACCCCCTCATATGAGAACCCCCTTCGATACAGCCATCTTGATGCACTCAAAAAATATTGTTGAATCTTACAGAAAATCATAAATTAAAACTTCAAGAATATTGGAGGAAAATTTTCGAGTTAATTTGCTAAAATTGTAAACGTCCAGAACTGAAAACATTTCTTATCTCCGGGTTAAGGAATTTTCCCAAACTTTATCTCTAATAATTCCTATTCCGAAACGAAATTTCATAAGGATGCTATATACATTCTAAAAGGAGTACTATTAACCCTATCATAAACCTATTATTTTCCATTTATAGTTGGATTTAACGGTTGAGAAGCGAGTGAAATTAGGTGTGCCATCAGCTGGCACACTGCGCCGCAAAGGGTTAATAACTCTCTTGCCACTAAGCAAAAACGCAGCAAGTCAATAAGTAGATTACAAATCGATATGGGGGTCCGGAAATTAGTAGCAATTTGTTTCCAAACATGTCAATAGTTGGCAGGTCAATAAAACTATATGATGCTCATTTCGAATTAATGAGTTGTTCACACGCGCAGCTGGATTTGAAAATAGCAACTGTTCTCGAGGAGTGCACGCTAGAAGTCGAATATTCACTGTGCTATGGGATTCTCAAGGAGTTTTACTCTCTCATTTCCTGAAACTGGGTGAAACTGTGATTGCTACTATTTACTGAAACATTCCGTAGGAGCTTTAGGATGCAATTCGCAGAAAACGCCCAAACCTATTGACTCGCTGAATATTGTTCAATTACGATGCCTCATGCAGCTCGATTAACGCAGGAGAAAATTAAGAAGTTACCACTATAACTCCTCAAACATCCGTCTCGCAGCCCAGACTTATCATCAAGCGATTATCACCTGTTTGGTTTCCTTAAATTGCACCTGGGCGGCAAGCGTTTTGAGACTGATGTAGACGCTGAACGTGAGGCACGTAAGTAGCCAAGACAGCTGTTCAAAGACTTTTACGCAGCAGGTATTGGAAAACTCGTAAAGAGATGGGATAAATGCATATCAATGTAAATGGCGATTGTGTTAGAGAAATAAACATGCTTTTCATGTAAATATCTCTGTTTCCCTTTTTCTATCGGCTTTTGTAGCCAACTTACTAATCCTCATATTATATTTTTTCAGTTTATTCCTAGCTAATGCTTTGGCAACAAAAAGATAAAAATCCAGTATTTCGAAATAATGATGTTTTTAGGTTGGCATTCTTCCTGTAAATGGCTGATGCATTTAAGTCAGGCGAAGCCGAGACAGACTAAATTAAGCGAAAATATGTTATGATTTTCGGAGGAGCGGTTCAAATCTCCTTTATTTTTTTCAATAAATTTAAACAATTTAAGGTTAGCATCATTAGATTACAGATCAATTTCGTTGCGAATCATTTTAAAATTGACTGAACTCACTTTATTCAGTAAATTGGAGCTCCTTGATTTACTGAAGATGCGCGCACAAATTGTAGCTTGCCGATATATGAAGAACAAGCAGGCAAAAGGAAATTAAGAAAATTTTATTTGCAAGTTTGCTACATAGACTAAAACATAGTTATTAAAATCATTAATGACAACACATTTGAAATATGAATTCGATACAGATGGTGAACAATTAACAAAATAAAGTTTGTTTTTTTCTCAATAAATAAATTTCGATACAGTTCAGATAAGAGTAATAATATCTAACATGTAAGCACTTAAATTTTGTACGCCATACATTGCGGGTACATTTTTACAGAATACATTGCGCTTCAAATACATTCCCAAATACTAACTTTTATTAAATTTACTAAATTACTAAATTTTATTCATTCATTAAATAAATTACTGAAAAAAATTCTACTTTAACTTTCGAAAAGACCGATCATTCAGAATTCCACAAGATTTATTTAATAGAATTTTTTTAAAAGGAAACTTTATGAAAACACATTTTAAGCATTCATTGCATCCCCATTTTATATTTTTTCTGTGAACCGATTAACAATACATTTATATAAGAGGTATCTACCTGTAATTAAGTTTTGCCGATACTTTTAATATTGTGAACATATCCCATTTTTTCTACAAACACAATGATCACCATGGTGATCAGACATGGTGATCAAATTGTGTTTTCGGGGGATACCTGACTAACTGTCCGGATCAGCTAGTCAGTTGCCTTTTGCTGGAGAAAAAAAGGACAGGGGTCTTAAGTGAAACTAATTTAAATTTGCTAATTTCCCTACAAACTATTTAATTTTCTGTAATTATTTGTAAAAGTCTTAAATACGAAGAAACGCATGGAATAAAATTAAATGATGTCTTAACTCTAGAAGAAATCGCAAGGAATTTTAACTTTAGCAAAAAATATCGCATGGATGCAATAAATGAGTTATAATTATTAATAAATAATATTGCTTATTTATAAAAAATATATGCATAAAAAGTCAGGAGATTTGAGAATTAAAAAGTCACATTAAAGCTGAAATAACTGAACTTGTGAACATCATTTCCTAACCAAAAATTATTGCTAGTCCATCAAAAATGTACAAGTTCATAGAAAAATGTAAAAAATATTAATCACAAATGTGATATACAACAGCATTCAAAATTTTAAACGTTCACAAATTTGAAAATATTAGATGCTTGGTATTAAGGTGTTGATTAGTACAAAAACATGATGCTTAGTTACATGAAGGATTTGATTTGATGTGACTTTCCCTGGCACAAGATCCTCGAATGGGATAAGCTGCGCCAGTTACATGAAGGAAAAATTCTGATGAATTAATTCCAAAGAGTTTAATACTTTATCGATGAATTAATAAATCTAAACTACTAGCTGATATAGCTGGCGTTGCTCGGAATGAAAATACTTTCACTTTAATATTTTTAATGCATACCCTTTATATAAAATATTATAATACACAAAATCATCTCATCGCTTGAACCTATTTAAAAAGAATCAGTTGAATCAAGCCATTTTTTAGAAACTGCAAAAAGCAAACTTTTTTCCATCAGTTAGTAATCATTTTTAAGATTGATATCAATTTAAATAAGCATTGCGAGTGTCAGCTCTGAGGCAAATAAATAAAATGAATTAAAATATCCGATATTTTCATTTCAATAGGAATGACAGGTATATTACCAATCGGATATATTTTTACTGATATTACATTTATTTTATGGCCGATTTTATGGTCTGTCTCCATGCACTACTCGCAGAGTGAGGGCGGTGCATCATCTCGTTTAACGGGATGAGAAACAAACTGTATAACTACTCAGCATCCCTGGCAACATATTAACCTTTTCCGAGCGATGATGTCAAATTTCATCACCTAAGTAATCCGTTTTTAATGATCAACAGATGTTCTCACTTGCATATTCTTCGGTGACAACATGATCTGGATACCAATGATTAATGCACAAAATATATCACTATGCACAAATATTTATCAATTTTTAATTACTTATATTTATTGATTATTACTAGGGATGGGAAAACCGGTTTTTTGTTTCGGTTAACCGGTTTTTTTCTGCCTCGGCTTAAACAGCTTTTTTTTAAATCCAAAAACCGGGTCGGAAGATAGTCTAGTCCAACCTAAAATCGAGCCTAAAATTTACTAAGTCATAAAGCTTTGAATTGCATCATCTTAGGCCAATCACCGACAACCGCTTCCTCGAGGCGTTTGTTGGTTGGCGGATTACTGAAAGAGTCTTAATGAACAGATAAATATTGGTCAATTGATTGATTTCCTGTGAAAACTATACTAATAAAAAATTGTCTGCAAACGGCGTCTGTTTTCTGTAGCCAAAAATATTTATCTTTAGTCGGAAGTTCTGTGGCTTCCGAAAGATTAGTATCTGCGCAGAATAATGTTGGTTCCGATGAGAGATGTTGACTCACGGATTAACTCATTGCTGAAAGAATCTTTATGAGCAGATTAGATGATAAATATTGGCCAATGAATTAATTTCTTGCGAAAACAATGTTAATAAAAAATTGTCTATAATGCAATAATTGCTCATTAATTATTATTACATATCGTATTAATTACTTATTTATAATCATTACATTAATTATTATATTAATACTTATTGTATAGTAATAAATTCTGTCCACAAACGTTGCTTTTAAAAAAATAACCGAAAACCGTTTTTTTCAAAAACCGATTATTTTGAGCGGTTTAAAACCGCCAGGTTAAACAGGAGGTGAAAAAAACGGTTTAACCGAAAACCGTTTTTTTTTTTTTTGGAAATACCGCCATCCTTAATTATTACTATAATTTAATAACAAATAATTTGGGCTGTAAAGGGTTAAGGGGTGAACTGTTTAATGGTCCTTGTTACACAATGGCAGGTCCCTTCTCTAATAAAATACATACTATAAAATACTTATTCTCTGAAGTGCTAATTCTAAATATTCTGAAGGTGTTTTTTTATAGAATAAAGTTTCTTTATCAGAATTTTTCTGCCTATTAAGGCATGGATTTTGCAAAAAATTAATCTTCTGAGACTTTGGTAAATATACAAGCATGATTCATGATACAGAATGATTATTGAAACCATTGCAAAAGAAACTTGAAAATGACGTTTTCTTAAACACAGCTTCATACCAAAAAAGTCTTGAAAGTTCGTACATTTATCAAAAGTTCCACAAATTTGTCGGTGGCCACAGTTTCTGAATGTATTTTGCGAGTTATATTCTTGCATTGGTTAGGATTTGAGGAGGGGGAGGGGAAATTGTAATGATTCAGTACAAAAACATCAAGATCTTTATGGCCAGAATTTAAACAATCTTCAATCTCTTTGAGAAGCAAATTTTTTTGGCCATTTTGGCTGGTATTCAGAATAAAATTCTCTCAGATATACCCTTCTTTGTCCCACCAGGAGGAGAGTACTATGAGTACTTGGATAAGAAGCCGCCGGATAAGTAAGCGAGGTCTAGCTTCCCTGGTTCGTATAATAATGGTGTGTGGAGTTGAGTTGCCTCCACTCCGATAACGGAGTGTACCACCTGCGGGAGGAGTTGAGCCGAAGTCGATGATGGCCATCCAGTTTGCTTGATGTTGTGATGACTATCATCCAGATGACCTCGATGCTTTGGCATGGTTGTTGCAGCTCTTTCCTGCTTACTTCGGTTGTCCTCCTCTAAAATCCTCTAGGCGATACTACAAAGATCTAAGCATAGCTTCAATATCAAGCGAGACCTGGAAAGAAAATCAAGAAAAGAATTTCTGTAGATCTCGGGCAAGAGTTCAAATGCACACTGAAATACTGAATAGCATCGATAATACTGCTTTATTTAAAAATAATTTATTATAGGCTGGCATCCTATCTCTATAAATTGCGACATGCCAAAAGCATTCAAAACGCTCAACAGGGCAGACCATTGGACCTACAGCTACCAAATTTGGCATAGGAAATGAGCACACTTAATGAGAACTTACTTCTTGGCTAGTAAGTAACTTCCCTTGCGATTAAAATCAAACATTCATAAGCGAATATTCAAAATATCCACATTTTACTTGGCAAATATTTAATAAATTTAAGGACCTCAATTTTACATAAGATACCGATATACCGATTCTTTTCTGGACTATTAAAAAAATCTTGCATTCGTAAGATTAAAACTCTGTAAATATTTTAAATTCTTGGCTTACAGGGTAACTTTTTAACATTGTTAAAAACAGGCCAGACTTATAAACATTATATTTATGGGTCATTTTCACGAAAAGGTGCTTTTTACAGTCCCGGGAGGATAACAATTAGAAAGTGCAACCAAATGTCCTAATATTTTTGTTCATATATATAATTTAAGTTTTAAGAAAGTTATTCAATACGTTTCTACTAAAAAAACTTACTATATAACTCTCATTTTTCAATGAATATAAGACGGAAGTCCCCTCCGTGGACGTCCCTACAGATGAAATTCAAAATAATATTAACTGAAACTCAGCAATTATTAAAAAAAATTGCATTCTTTTCAGTATTAACTAGTTTAAAGTTTCTAGTTAAGGTCTAACCTAACATTTTATTGAAAAAATTATTTTTACTTTGCTATTAATTTTTACACTTTGTCCTCAATCAAATACGTTTCCCTCCATGAACAACGAAAATAACTTAAAAATTATAAATGGCAGCTCGTGTCAAATCATTATAGTTTATAAGAGAGGCAGACAATTTGTTCTTGAAGGAGAAATTTTCGTTCTATTGCGAATTATTGAATATGTTCCAATTTATGGTTCCATTTAGAGCTTGATAAAGTTCTCAGAGTCCACTCCGTGGACATCATAAATATGTTAAGAGAAATCCAATTTATAATTAAATTATAAAATTTTGATAAGTTTAGTATCGAATTTAATAAAAATAAGTGCACGACTTTAGCCAAGTAAAAACCAAAGCAATAAAAAAATTAAAAATTTAGTTTTTGTCTCCTCCGTGGACACAGCATCTCTACAGAAAGGATGGCACTGTCAATGAAAGAGACAAAATCTCAAAAATCATGATACAGTTAGATAAATTAGAATAATATTAATTAAAAGTTCTTTGGTAAATATTTATTACGAAATTTAGTGATTTTCTTTTGTATTTTTAAAAAATTAAAATTGAAATTATATTTTCGAAAAGAATTGAGGTAAACAATACATATAGAATAGTTATAATATTAAAGCTTCAATAATGTATAAAAACATTTTAAAAGCTAAATTTATTTTTAGTAAAAATGGGAATAACAAAAAAATATAAAAAAGACAAAGCAGTCAGATGCTCAAATTCAGACGAGAGTAGAAAAAACTTAATACGAGACTTACTAGATTGTTTATTAATAAATAAATATATGGTATTCCTTAATTTAGTATATAATTGATTACTTTCCTACAAAATGTTGACTTTCATTTATTTGAAATTGTATACAAATATTATTTAACTAATGCACAGTCATTGCCATTATTTAAAAAGTGCCATTTATTTTAATGTTTTCGTGCACTGGTTCTTAATAACTAATTTTATTGTTTAATTATAAGAAATAAACCTGTACCAAATCTGCCCAATAATTAGTCAATTATGCTTCCGTTCAAAGTGCAAAAGTTCCGTTGACTATCGTGTCTCCTTTGTAGACAGGTCAAAAATTTTAAAACTAAAGAAAAAACATTGAAAAATAAAATAGAAAATTTGACCACTAATATAAGGTTATTTATTAAGCTTTAATGGAAACGTCCATGCAATTAAGATTTTTTACATACTTTTTTAAAATAAATTGTTTCGCTATTTGTACCTCTTTCATGAGAATGACCCTTATACTAGAAATTGCGACATGCAAAAGGGATTCAAAACGCTCTACAGGGCAGACCGTTGGACATTACAGCCACCGAATTGGACACGTATTTATTAGGTAGTAGGTGCTAGGTAAGAAAGGTAGTTTAAAAATGTTAAACTAGTTTCAAAAAATCGAAGTTTTAACGTTTTCTTCCATAACTCCAGAGCATATGATTGCGCAAAAACATTTTTGCACCACTTTAAAAAATTAGCATTTCAGTGATATTAATTTTAATTCCGTGCAATGTTTACCTTAATGTTAAAGAAATTTCAAAACATTGGATGTTTTAACATCTTAATGTTTAGAGGCTGGCATTCTTTATGTGAAAATCGGTTATGCACAGAAAGCAACGCGTGATGGAATAAAGCCTAGACGGAATCAAGATTAGACGAATCAAGCCTAAAACGTTATTATGCTACAATGTTTCGGACTAGAGGTTCAAATATCTACTTTCCTTGCATTTGTTTCGATATCGTTTTACCTAAACTAATTTATAGTAATTAGAAACACTTAGAAAACATTTTAAAAACTAAGCTTACAGTAAGAAATTTTAAACTTTTGTTTCATCCTGTTGCATGGATTGGAAACCAAACATGTATGGTTATATAACTTGCTTTTCGCGAATTTGGCACGCTTGCGTTACACAGTACGAGACATATTTTAATGTCAGATGGCAACGTGTTATCGTCTTCAGGTGGGAACCGTAGTCGTGGATCTAGTTTTGCTAAAATTCAGCATTCAGGGATCTAGTTTACAAAAATTCAAGTAATATCGCTCATGGGCTGCTAAATTCGCACAACTCAAAAAATACGAATTTTGAGTTATGATCCTCATTGTAAAATCGTCTTCTATGCGACGTAATAAAAATCCTATGAAGCCTTTTAGCTATTCCTACATTCAAAACCAACGAAATCTTTAAATATGCTTATCCCAAAACTTCATTTTTCGAGTTGTGCCAGCAATGCAGCCCATGAATTATTTCGATATCGACAGAAAAATAATTACCTCCTATTTTATCCAGGATAATCGGAGCCAAGGGACTCTGATGAGTGTCTCGAACTACGCTTGTGTTGGCGTAAGGTGACGTCATGTAACTATGCAAGGAAATGACATCATTGAAGAACATCAGCCACCTATGCGAAGCATTCTGCATTGTCATTAATACAGGGGGGGTTGACAGCCACATCACTGAAATCTATCTCTGCAAAAAAAATTCTGCAATGTTGACAGCAACATAAGTGAATTTGTAGTCCTACCGCGCAGAAGTAGAGTCTTTGCAATTCTAAAGTTCTTGCTCTCCAAACGGGGGAAACTCAATTTCTAAAATCCAGGTTAGAAACTACAATCCGGTAGAAACCCGGAGCACTAGTTACGAAAGTTATCAGATGGTTAGTAAATTTCCGAGTTAACACCTTTCCAATTAGCATCTTTCTAGACGACGAGAACAATGCAAGATAATAAATCAGAACGGTGGAAAGAGCTTGTAACGTTCTTGTGTAACATCGGAATCACTCGACATGATCAGTTTTAAATCTAGGATAAATATTATCTACATAAAATACAGGGACGTTATTTGCAGTCTCCAGGTATGGGTTCATCACAGTTGAAAAGTGAAGTTTAGTCACATCAGATGGCAATACTCCGACCTATCTCATAACGTCAAGAACCGTTTCTTCTGTTTTCGGCAGACCATGGAATCGAAGCGATGAACAAGCGTCGCTGTGATGACTTGATTTAATTCTGCAAAGGGCAGCATCCACCCTCCTATTTCCCTATTCTCTGTCTTTCTTTAATGTTCGTGCCATCTTAAATGTTTGCCTTGTCTTATTAAATGTTTAAAATATCATTTGTCTTCAGGAGTACCCACGCCATCCCACATTTATGAATCTGGTACACAATATCTCACGACTGAGTGCCGCTGGACACATGCCTGATCAGAATCTAAGCCAGAATCAGTCTGAGGTATCGACGTCCAGTGACAATAGTGGCCAGGAAAAACAGTTTGGGATAATCCCAGAATTCCTTTGCACTCTTTCAATGAGTGACCACCAGCGTCCACTTGGGAATCTAAACGCTATTTGTAAAACATCTGGGAAAGCAGTTAACATACTTTTCCCACTTGCGAGAAGGCTGGATGAATTTTCCCCAATTGAAGAAAAGCACGCAGGTATACCTGGTAATGTTAAAATGCAGGCTTCTCAAATGCAAAGTAAATAAAAATTTCATTTTTACATTAATTTTTAAAATTTAGTTTCAATAAGTAAATTCTAATTTATATACTTAAAAAATTAACAAATATTTTTAATCGACATAAGTTATATAAATGTTGAATATTGCTATTTGCTTCTAACAAAAGAATTTCATTTCATCTTACATTTAGTTCTTAAAATGCAAATCAAAGAAATTTTACTTTAAGAGAAAGTTGCAAAGAATTATTACATTTCAAAATTTGCTTTTAAAGAGCTAGAATGCTCAAAATAACACAATTCGGTCGCAGTTTATTGCGATTGAAGGAAAGATTTTCAGTATCGACGATCACGTTTTTGTATCGATCGAAACTGTTAGTTCAGCAGAAATTTCGAACAGAATCCAAACTGGATATGAGCAAGTTAATTCTTCAGTACGTGGCCGCCATTCCATTAAATCATACAAAAAACTGGAAGAAACTTTGTGGTAAAAGAATATTAAAAGAAAGAAAATTGAGATTCCATGTGCTAGAGAGTCATTGGTATTGGTAACTCAAAACACTGCATAGAGCATAGCGTCGGACGCAATGTCACATTATGCAAGAACGATTGGAAAAATGAACCTAAATTTGGTACATAAATAATCAGGCAAGTTTTTGATTATCTAATATTCAAGCCACATACAGCGAACGGACACCTGGTTATACAGGTTACATAAAAGGTGTTGCAGCTGCTCCGCTCACATTCCTCCGTATCTACTTAATTCCAACCAATGAGAGTTGGAATCGTTCCGTTTCCTAACATGCAGAAAGAGTTGATGCAGTCTCAATTCGTCTTCATTATTTGGAGGAGAGTGAAGTATTCTACAGACGCCCAATCGTGTCCCACAAATACTCGAACAAGAGATAAAGGAAAACAAATTAGCCATATAAACACTTGCACCTTTAAATCCCCAATACCACCTGAAAGCCCGAAGCCACATCAGGAATACGATGCGATTAATATTGATCACTGGAGATTTTCATGTGTTGGCACTAATGGCTTTCCACGGTGATGCGCTGTTTATGAATAAAGAAAACTGCACAGTCTAATAATTTTTCTCGCGGCCTCCTTTGTATGCAATTGGGAAGAGTGTCGTTGTTGCAGAAAGTCCTATTATATTGCTATTCATGCACTCTTCGACAAAGTTACAAACATCACAGATAATGACTCAAATTAGTGGAAGTTGTCCAAAGGACGACATACCGTCTTCAACCAGTCGGTATGCAAGTGTCGCTATCTCTGGTGGGAGAGAGGAAACATTCAGTAAACGCGTCGAAATAACTTTAATTGCGGATTTTAATACAGATAATGATTTAACTTCTAGGCGGTGATTAGCGCGAGCTAACAATTATCCTTGCTTCTGCTTATCCCCCCCCCCTTAGCCTATTGTCATGGCATGCTACCATCGTTTAGGCTTCCAAAACATTACATCAAGAATCTTCAGAATGATACTCGGCTCTAAAATTGAACAGATGCTCTCTTCCGTTTGGTATTCAGCGCGATCACCATTATTTTATTTGGAGGCTCATGTTGGGGGCTATTATAGATTGAACATGCAATTATTTTTATAACATACACATGCAGTTCCACGGAGATTTGTACTGTATACGATTCTTCATTCTGTAGCATTTCTCAGATGGTCTTCGTTCACATTAGAGTAATCTTTAATGCATGTTAAACATTTGGAATCTTTATTTTTAATCCAGCGAGTGAACTTGTGTAGAATTTTCCTCACGTCGTGCTAAATTTAGATGCATGGTTAATTCTCAACACTCGCAGCAGCTACCATATGCTGTTCTTTCGTTGAGAATCATGAAATTCAACGTTTACTTCGCATTAGTATCTGTGAATCTTGTCAGACAAATTCCTTGTTTCACATTTGCAAAGTTTTTGTAAAGGCTGCAAAAAATAGAAGTCTGAACTTTAATTTTCTCCAAAGCATTTTGATATTTTTCAAGCTGAATATTAAATAATAACGAAGTATTCAGTAACATCCTATATTCAAAAGTCATGAAGGATTCTCTGTTTTGTTTACGACAGCGAGTAAAATTGTTATCTTTCCTTTCGAGTATTCTATTTCAAATTAGCTACATCCTGCTTGAAATAGACATTTCCTTGAACTGTCACAAAATTTCAGCTTATTTGTTGTGTGTGTCATAAAATTTTAATACAAATCTGAATTTCCTCGTTTATACGTGTAAAATCAGACGCTTGTGGAAATTCAAAATTTCCGAAAAAGATAAGATTGCTATTCTATGCCGTAAAAAAAGTTATAAATGCATTATCTTTAGAGAGTTTTAGAATGACTGATTCAGAACAATCTATATTATATAAAACGCTTATGCGTGGCACAAAAAAAGGACCTTTATTTCTTTCTCCCCGTTGGCAACGACCAGTTTGTTTACCAATCTGAACCCTGACGCCGAGATTCTTGAATTGGTTTAAAGTCGAATTTTTTTTTTTTTTTTTTTTTTTAGTTTAGATCGTTTGAATGAAATAAGTTTGAGTCGTACAGTTTGGATTAATGTGAGCTTAATACTGAATGTCCTTTTCAGCTAAAAGTTTCTGAAAAATTGGTTTATTCATCTCTCGACAGCTCATATGTTCCGAATTCCATCTATCCAGAGAAAAATAGTATCCCTTCCTTCACTTAATAATAATTGGAGGGAGTGTGTTTACATGTGCAGAGGCAATATTTCATTTAAAAAGTGCATGTTTACGATTTTGAAGGATGAAAATTTGAAAAGGTTATCTAATCAATAATAAAATGCTAAGTTGTAATTTTAAAAAGGTAAAAGTAAATATTTATTATGGTTTATAATTTTGAATAGATGAATCTGAACATTTTAAAGCTATTTGTCAGTTAAACTGTGCTTTTTAGCTGCAAGTTCGTGAAATAATCTTTCGTAACTCAAACTTTCTGAGGTTTTAGGATAAATAACCACCAGCGAGAAAAGTTATTACTTTCTTGCTAAATAATTATTACAGTGAGTGTGTATACAAGTGGCGAAGGTTTTTTCAGCAAAATTCATTGGGAAGATGGAAATTAAGAGTTTTTCGAATAAAGTTGGAACAATGAAACTGAAGAAATATTCAATTTTAGTACCAAAAGTTTTAAATGTCTGATTTCTGATTGATGTAAATAATTTATATTAGTAAACATTTTATAATTATATTTAGATTCAAATTTCTTTCAAACATTTACTTATATATATGCTACCAGGAAATTTTAATTTTAGAATTTGATGATTTAGTTTATTAATGTGCTGAAAAAATTTTAGGAGTTTATGCTATTTCAGATAATTTAAATTCTTAGTAATTAATGTATTTATAATTTTCTATTACTAGCAGACAGTCATAACTGTACGGCGAGCGAGCGAAGGAGCTGGGATCGTAGTGATCCCAAAAGAATCAACGTGCTATCTTGGGGTTGTACGGAAGCGTAATGGGTGTTATATATATATATATAAATATATATATATATATATATATATATATATATATATATATATATATATATACAGAGAGAGAGAAAGATTTTATAACTGTGCTAGGACACCCAGTGTCTTCATGTAGCGAAACGAAGCAGTAGTTCGTAGCCCGGAGGATTCAGCACATCCTCCTGGGGAAGAGTTTAGGAGCAGGGCACAGCCCTAGTCGTTAATAATAATCGAAATAAAAGCTCCATTAAGTTTAATAATCTTTCCAAATTTTGTCGGAAAAATTAAACTTGTACGAATTTAAAAAATTTTACATAAAATTTCCTTGCTTTCTCAACAGTTTCGTGTCTAGTTCATCCCTTACCCCTTTTCCGCATATACCCTGATAGAAGTTGTAGAAAGCGAGATCATTCTTCACTTGTTGAATATTGTGCAGAAAAAAGCATACACGAAATGTTTATACCAGAAACATACAAGCGAATATTGAAATACAAATAGCTTTCATCTCTTTAAAAAATGCTCCATTTTATGTTGGATCTAACACAAAATATATTTGTTAACTCTCTATAGTTTTACCTACCTACCCAAAATGTTGCAAAAAGCATAAATAGCACGGTAGGGAAGATACACAAAACGTACATGTCATAAAACATACATGCTTATCACATATATGTTAACAAAATACACAGAATATATGAACATTTCAAAAATATATTTAAAAATAAATGACACGCGAAAAAACATCCGTAACAGCCAAGAAATACTATTGACTAACTAAAATAAAACTAAACGAAAACTAAAATTAACTTTAAATTTAAAATTAAAATTGTACATTAAGTAATATTTTTCGATAAGAAATATTACTTCTTACAACACAAATACTATATATATATATATATATATATATATATATATATAAAGAATGGGACACAATATTTGCATATATTAAGTAAAGTGCATTAAGAAGTTCCAAGGCTATTTTCTCAAAAAATCGGAATTAACTCCACTCTGACACACCTTTCGAAAGATTCTATCAGACCAAGACGCACAAACTTCAGTCATAGCAACACCTATAGCAGTCATTCACAATCGGTTCAATTTTCAAGATCCACAGCTTTCAGTCATAACCAACCCTTGCCTACATATTTCAG
>BGPR01000001.1:3548276-3599900 GCA_013235015.1 Araneus ventricosus
CACATGTATTGTTGTATCTAACTTTGTCAGACAAACTCCTTGTTTCACATTTGCAAAGTTTTTGTAAAGGCTGCAAAAAAATAGAAGTCTGAACTTTAATTTTCCCAAAGCATTTTGATATTTTTCAAGCTGAATATTAAATAATAACAGAAGTATCTAGTAACATCCTATATCTAAAAGTCAGTGAAGGATTCTCTGTTTTGTTTACGAATAAAATTGTTATCTTTCCTTTCGAGTATTCTATTTCAATTATACATCCGTTTGAAATAGATATTCCTTGAACTGTGCCAAAATTTCAGCTTATTTGTTGTGTGTGTCATAAAATTTTAATAAAATCTGAATTTCCTCGTTTATACGTGTAAATCAGACGTTTGTGAAATTCAAAATTCCTGAAAAGATAAGATTGCTATTCTATGCCAAAAGTTATAAATGCATTATCTTTAGAGAGTTTTAGAATGACTGATCTAGAACAATCTATATTATATAAAACGCTATGCGTGGACAAAAAAGGACCTTTATTTTTCTCCCGTTGGCAACGACCAGTTTGTTTACCAATCTGAACCCCTGACGGAGATTCTTGAATTGGTTTAAAGTCGAATTTTTTTTTTTTTTTTTTTAGTTTAGATGTTTGAATGAAATAAGTTTGAGTCGTACAGTTTGGATTTAGAGCTTAACTGAATGTCCTTTTCAGCTAAAAGTTTCTGAAAATTTATTCATCTCTCGACAGCTCATATGTTCCGAATTCCATCTATCCAGAGAAAATAGTATCCCTTCCTTCACATAATTGAGGGAGTGTGTTTACATGTGAGAGGCAATATTTCATTTAAAAAGTGCATGTTTCGATTTTGAAGGATGAAAATTTTAAGGTATCTAATCAATAATAAAATGTGGTATTGAATTTTAAAAGGTAAAAGTAAATATTTATTATGGTTTATATTGAATAGTGAATCTGAACATGTTTAAAGCTATTTGTCAGTTAACTTTTTAAGCTGCAAGTTCGTGAAATAATCTTTCGTAACTCAAACTCCTCTGAGGTTTTAAGATAAAAATCCACAGCGAGAAAAGTTATTACTTCTTGCTAAATAATTATTACAGTGAGTGTGATACAAGTGGCGAAGGTTTTTTCAGCAACAATTCATTGAGAAGAGTGGAAATTAAGAAGTTTTTCGAATAAAGTTAATAAAACTAAGAAAATATTCAATTTTGTAAATTAAAAAGTTTTAAATGTCTGATTTCTGATTGATGTAAATAATTATATTAGTAAACATTTTATAATTATATTAGTATCTAAATTTCTTTCAAACATTTACTTATATATACTACAGGGATTTTAATTTTAGAAATTTGATGATTTAGTTATTAGTAATTGCTGAAAAAATTTTAGGAGTTTATGCTATTTCAGATAATAATTTAATTTCTTAGTAATTAATGTATTTATAATTTTCTATTACTAGCAGACAGTCAACTGTATCGGCGAGCGAGCGAAGGAGCTGGGATCACGTAGTGATCCCAAAAGAATCAACGTGTAATTGTACGGCAAGCGTAGTGTTGTTATATATATATATAAATATATATATATATATATATATATATATATTATATATATATATATATACAGAGAGAGAGAAAGATTTTATAACTGTGCTAGGAATCAGTGTCTTCATGTAGAGCGAACGATAGGTTTAGGTAGTAAGCCCGAGGACAGGCAATCCTCCTGGGGTTATGAGTTTATGAGCAGGGGCACAGCCCCTAGTCGTTAATAATAATCGAAATAAAAGTCTATTAAGTTTAATAATCTTTCCAAATTTTGTCGGAAAAATTAAACTTGTAAGAATTTAAAAATTTTACATAAAATTTCCTTGTTTCTCAACATTCTGTGTCTAGTTCATCCCTTACCCTTTTCCATATACCTGATAGAAGTTGTAGAAAGCGAGATCATTCTTCACTTGTTGAATAGCAGAAAAAGCATACACGAAAATGTTTATACCAGAAACATACATTGAAATACATAAATAGCTTTCATCTCTTTAAAAATGTCATTTTATGTTGGATCTAACACAAAATATATTTGTTAACTCTCTATAGTTTCTACCTACCCAAAATGTTGCAAAAAGCATAAATAGCACGGTAGGAAGATACACATTATGTCATAAAAACATACATGCTTATCACATAATGTTAACAAAATAACAGAATATATGAACATTCTTAAAAATATATTTAAAATAAATGACACGCGAAAAAACATCCGTACAGCCAAGAAATACTATTGACTAACTAAAATAAAACTAAACGAAAACTAAAATTAACTTTAATTTAAAATTAAATTAGCATTAAGTAATATTTTCGATAGAAATATTACTTTACAACACAAATATTATATATATATATATATATATATATATATATATAAAGAATGGGACAATATTTGCATATATTAAGTGCAGTATTGAAGTTCAAGGCTATTTTCTCAAAAAATGGAATTAACTCCACCTGAACACCCCTTTCTCGAAAGATCTACTTGAACTCAGACGCACAAACTCAGTCATAGCAACACCGCAGCTCTCACTGTTCAATTTTTCAAGATCACAGCTTTAGTCATAGTAACACCCTTGCCTATATTTCAGTCCTGAATTACCCAGTAAGACATTTAATCATAAACCACCTACAAAATCCTTAGGTTTCCTCCTACAAACCAACTTCTCCATTATCCCTCATTTTCACCTCGTAACTCTGCACTCATACAAAGACGTAAAACCAATACTCATAACTCCATTCCAAGTAACACACTCACGACGAACATCTTTCAATATAACCGTATTAAAGAAGACATTTTGAAGTAATGCTGCCTACCCAGCATTGCATTCATTTTCATCCATAATAAACTCTGCGGTAGCTTTTCTTGGACCCAACTCTTACCGCCCTTTATTTTATCTATTACTACTAAAACTGAACTATTTTCACTCAAACCATTCTACACTCCGACTCGTAGTTTTCGTATAATGTTCAGCTGTTCTAAATTCATAACTTTGCCGACTTAATTGTTCTTAAAATTCATAACTTTTCTAATTTATAACTCCATAATTGTAAATTTAAATCCATTAACCTTTCACTTATAACTCCACACTGTAACGGAATCTTATAACTCTTCACTTTATAATCATACTTGTACCTAAATCCTTCACTTATAACCTACATTGTACCTAAATCTAATACCTTTACTTTATAACCTACAATTTCAAAATTTAAATCTATAATTCTACTATAACCTACACTTTCGTACCTAAATCTACTAATTCTACTTATAACCTATTAATTAAAATTTTAAATTCCATAATTTTCACTTATAAATTCCACATTGTACCTAAATCTACAATTCACTTATAACCCATATCGTAAATGCAAATCCACATACCTACTCTATAAATCACAATTAACAAATTTAAATCTACAACTTTCACTTCTTATAAATCATACCTCGTAACAAATTCATAAATCCTTTCCCTCCCATAACCTACACCAAACAAATCTACAACCTTCTACCTATAACCTACACTAAAATCTAAATCACAAATCTTCTACCGCAACTTCCACAGTACCCAAATCTACAACCTTCACTTGCCATACTGTTATAAGATTCCTAATGCTATTTGTAGACGTCGCTTCTGTCCATTCCATCGTGCATTACCATCCAATAATCACAATTCAACAAAGACTGGTGCAACTTTTCATCCGCCTCTATGCCTATTGATCTAATTTTACTCTTGTACACCCCTATTCTACCAATGATTTGGTTTTGACAAATATCGTCTCTAAGAACTCGGTAGAGGTTTCATAGATTTTCCCTGCATAAGTGGTATTTTCAAAAGCTATCACTTATATTTTCATTATGTACAATGTATTAATTTTTTTTGTACAAATCTCCTCCCCATCTTGCCACATATAATCTTACCAATTGACAGTTCCACACCATACAAAGTGGTTTTATAGCCAAGGTTACCTGGAGAAATAATTTAATCTCCCAATCCAAAATGTTTCAAAGCTAACAGAAGCATTTGGCCCTGGCTGGAACAGATTGTTGTGCTTACTTTAAAAGCTACACGAAATTTTATTCCACACTGAATAATTGGCTATGATCCTCTCTTGTAAATACGACAATGGATCCTGTATCAAATAATTTCCATTTCGTCAAAAATTCTCCATACCAACTTTGCAAATATTGGAAACTTAATATCTGCTTGAAGCACGTTAAAGATAAGTGCTCAAAGGCGCGAAAGTTCTTCGAATATATACACTTAGGGAACAAGATTTGAATCGCTTCCCTCCATAGCAATTTGCATGTTTTGAATAAATACATGCGTATAGTTCAGAAAAAAATTTTAACGCTTAAACTATCATATAGACCATTATAAAATTTGTAAAAGAAAGGACTGAAAACCAGTTTCTCTTTTTAAGAAGGTTTGTCGTGAATTTCAAATTTTGGATCATAGGAAATGAATTGCGATTTAAACTTCCTTCATAATAAATCCATACAGAAAAAAAAATCAACATTTAGGAGTAAAGAAAGGATTCTCTAGCCTTAGTACACCTTAATAAAATTCATGAAGCTTGGCAAAAATATTGTTTATACCTTGAAGTATTTAAATACCAGACAGTAAATGAAGCAAATTCACGCCCCAAAACTCAGCCATCAGTGATTAAATATCTCAGGTACAAGATGCATTAAGGCTAACAGCACACAAATACAAGACTTGCAAACTAAATAAATACGTGGTACAGACAAAGAACATGGGCTTAAAAACTAAATTCAGAAATTTATAGAATTTTCAAGAACGTTTGCTCCAGAAAAACCATTCTTGTCTGATGTTCCGTCTTAACAGAATATATTGAAATCTAAATGATCTCGCCTTCTACAACTACCGTCCTGTTATTTTTATACGAAAAAGAGGTATATTTCAGAAGCCAGAAAATTTGAGACAAGTTAACGCACAATACAAAATTCTTCAACAACAATCTCTCCAACGATATTCGGTACCTAACTAACCAACTGATCTGGATCGTGCTTCTAGAAAACGTTCCAAGAAAAATCATTTCTAACTACGGCTTGGAATCGCAATACTTTATGTAATATTGGATTTATCTTTACTTCTGCTTCTCACGCATTAAAAGACAAAAAGTTTGAGTTTTTTGGCGTCACAAAATAAAGTGAAAATTTGCGATTGTTTAAGGAAATGTCTATTTAAAGCTGGAAGTAGCCAATTTGAAAAATATACTCAAAAGGAAAGGTTAGAATTTTACTCACTGTCCTAAACAAAACGGAGAATCCTCATGACTTAAATATTTGATGTTACCGAATTCTTTATTATTTAATATTCTTGTTGAAAAATATAAAAATGCGGCGGAGAAAGTCAAAGTTCAGACTTTTAGTAGCCTTTAGAAACGCTTTACGTATATAAAACATCGAATTTGTCAGAAAAATTCACAAATACTAATGCACACCGAACTCACGAATTTCTACGATTGGGGATGAAACGATAGCGTTTGGGAGGTGCCGCAATTTTTAAGAATTAAACCATTACATCGAAATTTAGCACATAGTAAACAGATAATTCCATAAAAGTATCCCTATCTGAATATAAAAGGAACCAAATATTCGACTTGAATAAAAGTTATTTTACTCGAATATAAACAAAGATCATCTTACTAAGAAATATCAAAAAATGAGAAACGTGTACTATACAAATCTCCGTGGAAGTGCATATGCATGTTGTAGAAATATTTATATTTTCAATCTATAATGGTCCGCAACAGGAGTGTCCAAAGAAAATAATGGTGATCTTGCTGAATACCAATGGGAAGAGTGAATCTGTTTAATTTTAGCGCCGAGTATCACTGTATATTCTTAATGAAAAGTGGAGGAAGCCTAAACGATGGTGGCATTCCATAACAATAAACCCGGGGGGATAAGCAGAAGCAAGTGCACTTGGCGTTAGCTCGCGCTAATCACCGCTTACGAGTTAAATCCTCGTATACATTAAAATCCGCGATTGGAGTCATTTGGGGACGTTTACTATAAGTTTCGTCTCTCCCAACCATCGACGGCGACACTTTCGTACGATTGGTTGATGACGGTATGTCGTCCTTTGGAAAACTTCCACTAAAATTGAGCCATCATCGGTGATAATTGTAACTTTGTCGCAGAAGGGATGAGTAGCAAGTGAATAGGACATTCCGCAATAACGTGTCTCTTCCCTATCACACACAAAAGTGGGCGCGAGAAAAGTTATTGCACTGTGCAGTTTTCTTTATTCATACACAGCGCATCGCCGTGGAAAGCCATCAGTGCTAGCAGCTGAAAATCTCCAGTGATCAACATTAAGCGCATTGTATTCTTGATGTTTCTTCGGGCCTTCAGGTGGGATACAAAGGTGCAAGTGTTTTCATGGCTAATTTGTTTCCCTTTTATCTCTTGTTCGAGTATTTGTGGGGCATGACTGGGCGTCTGTTGAATACTTCCATCTCCTCCAAATAATGAAGACGAATTGAGACTGCATTAACTCTTTTTGTATGTTAGGAAAAGGAACGATTCAAACTCTCATTGGTTGGAATTAAGTAGATACGGAAGAATGTGAGCAGAGAAGCTGCAGCACCTTATATGTAACCTGTCTAACCAGGCGTCTGTTCGCTGTAACATGGCTTGAATATTAGATAAATAATTTAGCAAGTTTTTGATTATGTACTAAATTTAGGTTTATTTTTCAAATCATTCCTTCATAATGCGGATTGTTTCCGACGGTATGCCCCATGCATTGTTTTTAGTTACCAATACCTACGACTCTCTTGCACATGGAATCCAACTTTGCTTTCGTTTAATATTCTTCCACCACAAATCAAGAAAAATAATTTTTAACTCATTATTCCAGTTTTTGCATTTTTATTTAAATGGCGACCAGGTACTTTACTAGCCCTATTTTCCAGTTTGGATTCTTTTTCGTTAATCGAACAGTTTCGACCAATGCTAAAACGTAATTGTAGATATTTCTAACTTTTTAGCAACCGGAAATACACAGGAGATACAATTTAAACACCTCAACTAATTATATTCTTTTAAAAAATTATCCTAACAATTTCAAAAGGAATTATCTAATCTATGACCTAGAGAGGAACCTTAAAAAAAAAAAAAAATCAAAGAATCGTGCTTTTCTCTTTCTTGGGACTAGTCGAGTACAAACCACCAGCTCGAGAGCATTTAGTTTTATGGAGTTGTATTGATTCCGCTGATTTCTTTCTTTTGACAATTGCATCACTCTGTTCATTTCTGAGAATTATACCAGAACATCCATTTTAAGTGTTTAACTTCTTCTGTATGTTGCCTCCTCATTCAGGTATTAAAATCGCATCTTATTGTATTCTGAATTATTACAATTATGCCATGGAACCGATTCTGGGCGGCGAAGATTAAAATTTTGTCTTACTTGAAATAAAAAGCGAAAGAGCTTGAAGAATGTCCACCGATAGAAGAGTTTTCAGTATTGTGGAAACGGCTTCTCTTTCATCGCACAATCTGCTTCGAATATTGAATTCTGAAGCATCAACTTGAAATAAACCAGGAGTTCTTGAAAGCTTCTGAAAGGTTGGGAAAGACCCATACATCCCATTACTTTAAGAGTTGTGGATATATGCAGATACAGATGTAGGCTCCCTCCTTCTTTTGCAAAACAGTTGTTCAAAAGAAGCTGGAACTGAAAAGAAAACCGAATTAATTTAGTCAGGGGCAGGAAATAATAGAAAGGTAGGCTCGAAGTTATTTGACAAAATAATAAAAAAAACCTATTGAGAACAATTTAAGGTTCGTTCATACTATGCCAAAGTAAAATTTCACCCTTAAAAGTAGAAAATATATAAAATGGTTTGGTGCATGCCTACTCTTAAATAAACTTTTGAAAATTAGGTTTAATATATTATTATCCAGAAGCGGCTTTTTTTTGAATCACTCAAAACTCACTGTTTATCAAAAGAATTACAAAAGGATTTGGAATTCAATGCGTTAAGAGTCATGTTGCTGCCCAGACACTAATAGATTTCCATTCTACTTCATTAGTCGTCCACAACACTATTCATGAAATTCTGTTATCGCTTTTGGGTAGCATTTGTTGAATTCGAGTTTTTGGCTCAAAAACTCGAATGCGAAAACTATGCTACGCAACACTCATGGTAGTAAAACATTTTTAAAAAATGTAAAAAATCGAAATATAAAACTGTGCGCGAAATTCAAGTGCCTAAGAATGTAAAGTCATTTTAAAGATAAAAAGATGAATCCATGAATGAAGCATGTTTATACAAAGAAGCCATATACCAAAGGCATAGCTAAATAAAGTTAAATGATTATAAAATCTATTTTAAAGAAAATTGAAAGCTTTGGAAAATCAAATCAGAATGCGACGAAAAAATGCTTGACGCTCTGAAACAAAGCGTGAACATTCGGAAATGTATAAAACAGATTAAACAATTGCAGACTGAACAAAGAGGTGGAGGTTCTCCCAGCAGTGAATCGTGTGTGACAAGGTATCTGTGTAGGCAAGTATTTCTTGAATAAACAATCCGGAACTTAAGTGGTTAAATGATTACAACGTTCCTTTTCTCCGAGACTAAGCGACTTTTATTTCAGTTCAATATCAGGGTTCATCCAGTTGAGTTTTTCCAGACATCGAATATTAGAATGAGGTTTTATTTGCTAATAATGTTTCAGATTCTGCAGGACTGGCCTTGGGACGTGCAGGCAAAATTATTATTTAGTTTATAAAAATCTAAGGAGATCTTAAGAAAAAATTACTTGGAGTCTTCTTCCTTCGTCGTCGCATTCATACACAATATGGAGCATTTGGTGCATCACAGTACAGGGAAGGAAACCGAGTAGGCAGTTTTAGCGTCTAACTTCCATCAGATTGGAACCAAACTTTGATACAGCACTACAATTTGGGTAACAAGACCAAATCCCAAATTTTATGCGTCTAAGCCATTGCGTTCTTGAGTTAAGTGTTCACGTACTCACGAATAGGCAAACTGAAGGATAAACAAAACATTCATGGATTTAATCCGAACTTTGATACAGATCTACAATTTGGGTAATCCAAATTCCAAATCGCAAATTTAATGAGTCTAAAGCAGTTGCGTTCTTGAATTAAGTGTTTACGTACATTTAAAGTTGGATTTCAGAGTACGAAGACAAGATATTTCTTAAATGCCCCTGCAGTTTCATCAGTCACTACACTATTTAAGTGGAAAGTCCTTTTCATTTTTCAATTCACACTGTAATTAAGAACAAAGTTTTTGGAAAGCGTGGAATCGGAGTCCAGTTTTATTCGAAGATAAGAAAAATGCAAACATCTTTTCTAAAAATTTAAATTTGTTAATACAGTATTCAAAATCGGTTATTTTGACCGAGAGAAACCGAGGCACTGTTTTAAACTCGACCGTTCGGTATTTCATCTGTTTGTAAATTTGTTACGCCGGCCGTCACGACCAAACTGTCCACAAACCGCCGGATAAGTAAGCGAGGTCTCGCTTCCCTGGTTGGTATAATAATGGTGTGTCCAGTTGAGTTACCTTCACTCCGATAACGGGGTGTACCTATTGCGGAAGGGGTTGAGCCGAGGCCGATGATGGCCATTATGACCCACCCACAGCTTACTCGATGTGATGACTATCGTACAGATGACCTCGGATGCTTTGGCAGGGTTGTTGCAGCTCTTTCCTGGTTACTTCGGTTGGCCTCCTCTAAAGTTCTCTAGGTGATACTTTAAAGATCTAAGCACAGCTTCAATATCAAGCGAGACCTGGAAAGAAAATCAAGAAAATAATTCCTGCAGATCTCGCGTAAGAGTTCAAATGCACACAGAAATACTGAATAGCATGGATAATACTGCTTTATTTAAAAGTAATTTATTATAGGCTGCCATCTTCTCTGTATAAACCGCGACATGCCAAAATCAATCAAAACGCTCTACGGGGCAGACTATTGGACCTAGAGCTACCAAATTTGGCATAGGAAATGAGCACACTTACTGAGCACTTACTTCTTGGCTAGTAAGCAACTTCCCTTGCCATTAAAACCAAACATTCATAAGCGAATATTCAAAATCTCCACATCAATTTTACATAAAGATACCGATACTTTGAGACTATTAAAAAATGCTTGTATTAGCAAGATTAAAACTCTGTAAATATTTTAAATTCCCAGCTTACAGCTCAACTTTTTAACATAATGTTTACAAGTCTAGCCTATTTTTAACATGATAATGTTTATACTAGACATTGCGACATGCGAAAGAGGTTCAAAACGCTGTACAGAGCAGACCGCTGGACATTGCAGCTACCGAATTGGGCACGTACTTATTAGGCAGTAGGTGCTAGGTAAGAAATGTTTAAAAATTTTAGACTAATTTGAAAAAATCGAAGTTTTAACGATTTCCTCCATAACTCCGGAACATATGATTGCGCAAAACTTCAAAAAATTAGCAATTCCGCAGTGATACTAATTTTAATTCCATGAAATGTTTGCTTAATTTTAATGCAATTTCAAAACATTGGACATTTTAACATCTTAATGTTTTTAGGCTGGCACTCTTTCGGAGAAAATCGTTATGTACGGAATTCCACCGAGGATGGAATCAAGCCAGGCGATTACAAGATAGACGAATCAAGCCTAAAACATTATGCTACGAACTAGAGGTTCAAATTTCTATTTTCCTCGTATTTGGTTCGATGTCGTTTTACCTAAACTAATTTATATATACTTAGAAAACATTTTAAAAATTAAGCTTACAGCAAGAAATTTTTAACTTTTGTTTCATGCTGTTGCATGGATTGGAAACCAAACATGTACGGTATTGTAACTTACTTTTCGTGATATTGGCATGCTTGCGTTTATACAGTACGAGACAAATATTTTAATGTCAGATGGCAGTACTATAGTTTTCAGGTGGGAATCGTAGTGGTGAATCTAGGTTTGCTAAAATTCAGCTTTCATGGATCTAGTTTAGAAAAATTCAGGTAATATCGCTCATGGGCTGCAAAATTATCACAACTCAAAAAATACGAATTTTGAGTTATGACCCTCATTGTAAAATCGTTCTCTTTGTGGCGTAACGAAATTCCTATGAAGCCTTTTAGCTATTCCTACATTCAAAACCAACGAAATCTTTAAATATGCTTATCCCAAAACTTCATTTTTCGAGTTGTGCCAGCAATGCAGATCATGAACTATATTGCGATATCGACAGAAAAATAATTACCTTTTTTTATCCAGGATAATCGGAGCCAAGGGACTCTGATGAGTGGTCTCGAACTTAGCTTGTGTTGGCGTAACATGACGTCATGTAACTATGCAAGGAAATGACATAATTGAAGAACATCAGTCACCTATGCGAAACATTCTGTATTGTCAGTAATACAGGGGGGTTGGCAGTCACATCACTGAAATCCATGTCTACGAAAAAAATTCTGCAATGCTGTCAGCAACATAAGTGAATTCGTAGTCCTACCGCGCAGTAGAGTCTTTGCAATTCTAAAGTTCTTGCTTTCCAAACGGGCGAAACCCAGTTTCTACAATCCAGGTTAGAAACTTCAATCCAGTAGAAACCCGGAGCACTAGTTACTAAAGTTATGAGATGGTTAGTACATTTCAGAGTTAACACCTTTCCAATTGGCATCTTTCTAGACGACGAGAACAATGCAAGATAATAAATCAGAACGGTGGAATGAGCTTGTGGCGTTCTTGTGCAACATCGGAATAACTCGACATGATCAGTTATTGAATCTAGGACAAATATTTATCTACATAAAATACAGGGATGTTATTTACAGTCTCCAGGTTCAGCACATTTGAAAAGTGAAGTTCAGTCACATCAGATGGCAATACTCCGTCCCATCTCATAACGTCAAGAACCGTCTGTTCTATTTTCGGCAGACATTGGAATCGTAGCGATGAACAAGCATCGCTGTGATGACTTGATTTAATTTCGTAAACGGCAGCATCCACCCTCCTATTTCCCTATTCTCTGTCTTTCTTTAATGTTCGTGCCATCTTAAATGTTTGCCTTGTCTTATTAAATGTTTAAAATATCATTTGTCTTCAGGAGTACCCACGCCATCCCACATTTATGAATCTGGTACACAATATCTCACGACTGAGTGCCGCTGGACACATGTCTGATCAGAATCTAAGCCAGAATCAGTCTTGGGTATCGACGGCGACGTCCAGTGACAATAGTTGCCAGGAAAAACAGTCTGGGATAAGCCCAGAATTCTCTTGCACTCTTTCAATGAGTGACCGACAGCGTCCATTTGGACATCTAAACGCTACTTGTAAAACATCTGGGAAAGCAATTAACATACTTTTCCCACATGCGAGAAGGCTGGATGAATTTTCCCTAATTGAAAAGATGCACGCAGGTATAACTGGTAATGTTAAAATGCAGGTTTCTCAAATGCGAAGTAAATAAAAATTTCATTTTTACCTTAATTATTAAAATTTAGTTTCAATAAGTAAATTCTAATTTATATATTAAAAAAATTAACATTTTTAATCGACATAAGTTATATAAACGTTGAATATTACTATTTGCTTCTAACAAAATAATTGCAGTTCATCTTGCATTTAGTTCTTAAAGTAAAATTTCTTTGATTAGCATTTTATTTTATACAAGAGAAAGTTACAAAGAATTATTACATTTCAAAATTTGCTTTAGAGAGCTAGAATGCTCAAAATAACACAATTCGGTCACAGTTTATTCCGATTGAAGGAAATATTTCCAGTATCGACGATCACGTTTTTGTATCGATCGAAACTGTTGGCTCAGCAGAAATTTCGAACAGAATCCAAATTGGAAATGAGCAAGTTAATTCTTCAGTCCGTGGCCCCCATTCCATTAAATCATACAAAAAACTGGAAAAATGCAAGTTAAAAATTATTTTTCACCAAATTGATTTGTGGTAGAAGATTATTAAAAGAAAGCAAACTTAGATTCCATGTGCAAGAGAATCATTGCATAGAGCATAGCGTCGGACTGCATAGAGCATAGCGTCGGAAACAATGTCACGTTATGGTGGAACGATTGGAAAAATAAACCTAAATTTAGTACATAAATAATTTTGCAAGTTTTTGATTATCTAATATTCGAGCCAAGTACAGCGAACGGGCACATGGTTAGACAGGTTGCATAAAAGGTGCTGCAGTTCCTCTGCTCACATTCCTCCGCATCTACTTAATTCCAACCAATGAGAGTTTGAATCGTTCAGTTTCCTAACATGCAGAAAGAGTTTATGCAGTCTCAATTCGTCTTCATTATTTGGAGAAGAGGGAAGTATTCAACAGTCGCCCAATCGTGTCTCGCAAATACTCGAACAAGAGATAAAGGGAAAACAAATCAGCCATGAAAACACTTTGTATCCCACCTGAAGGCCCGAAGCAACATCAGTACAATGCAACTAATGTTGATCATTGGAGATTTTCAAGTGTTGGCACCAATGGCTTTCCACGGTGATGCGCTGTTTATGAATAAAGAAAACTGCACAGTCTAATAATTTTTCTCACGTCCTCCTTTGTATGCAATTGGGAAGAGTGTCGTTGTTGCAGAAAGTCCTATTATCTTGCTACTCATGCATTCTTCGACAAAGTTACAAACATCACAGATAATGGTTCAAATTAGTGGACGTTGTCCAAAGAACTACATACAGTCTTCAGCCAATCGTATGAAAGTGTCGCCATCGCAGATGAGAGCGAAGAAACATCTAGTAAACGGCTCGAAATAACTCCAATTGCGGATTTTAATATAGATGAGGATTTAACTCCTAGGCGGTGATTAGCGCGAGCTAACACAATGATCTTTGCTTCTGCTTATCCCCCCCCCCTCCTGGCTTATTGTCATGGCATGCCACCATCGTTTAGGCTTCCTCCACATTACATCAAGAATCTCCAGAATGATACTCAGCGGTAAAATCGAACAGATGCATTCTTCTATTTGATATTCATCGCGGTCACCATTATTATCTTCGGACGTTCATGTTGCGGGCTATTATAGAATAAATATGCAATTATTTTTTTAACATACACATGCAGTTCCACGGAGATTTGTACAGTATACGTTTCTTCATTATGTAGTATTTCTCAGACGGTCTTCGTTCACATTAGAGTAATCTTTAATGCAAGTCAAACATTTGGAACCTTTATTTTTAATCCAGTGAGAGAACTTGTGTAGAATTTTCCTCACGTCGTGCTAAATTTAGATGCATGGTTAATTCTCAACACTCGCAGCAGCTACCATATGCTGTTCTTTCGTTGAGAATCATGAAATTCAACGTTTACTTCGCATTAGTATCTGTGAATCTTGTCAGACAAATTCCTTGTTTCACATTTGCAAAGTTTTTGTAAAGGCTGCAAAAAATAGAAGTCTGAACTTTAATTTTCTCCAAAGCATTTTGATATTTTTCAAGCTGAATATTAAATAATAACGTAGTATTCAGTAACGTCCCATATTCAAAAGTCATGAAGGAGTCTCCGTTTTGTTTATCCCAGCGAGTAAAATTGTTATCTTTCCTTTCGAGTATTCTATTTCAAATTAGCTACTTCCTGCTTGAAATAGACAATTCCTTGAACTATCACAAAATTTCAACTTATTTGTTGTGTGTGTCAAAATTTTAATAAAAATCTGAATTTATTTCCTCGTATATACGTGTAAAATCAGAAGCTAGTGGAAATTCAAAATTGCGTAAAAGAAAAGATTGCGATTCCATGCCGTAAAGTTATAAATGCACTATCTTTAGAAAGTTTTCGAAGGCCTGATTCAGAACAATCGTTAACAATAATCGGAGTAAAATCTCCATTAAGTTTAATAATCTTTCCGAATTTTGTCGGAAAGATTATTAAACTTGCAAGAATTTTTTTTTAAAATTTACTTTAAATTTCCTGGCTTTCTAAACAGTTTCGTGTCTAGATTATCGCCTACCCCTTTTCCGCATATACCCCGATAGAAGTTGTAGAAAGCGAGATCATTCTTCACTTCAGAATATCGTTTATTCTATTAAAGACTGAATATCTGAAAAGAGCAGCATTATTGAAGCAACATTGACTTTAAATTTTGAAATTTTCTGATCAGATTTTAAATTCTTTGGAATGTATTCGTTTTATAGAAAAGTGCCTTTGCTATAAAATGCATCCATTAAGTTTGCAAGCTCAATTTTTTTTTGTAATACCGATAGCCTAAATATACCTTTGACTCGAGATGCTTAGATTGATGAAGGACCCCCTAGAGCAAGAAAAAACTTTCCCTTTATTGTCTAGAGTTTGATTACTTTAAGATGTAAGCAATACATCTACAAAGATCCATAAGCTTTCCTTATTGCCATATGTAATAAAGTTACAGTATCCATGAGAATCTAAAAGACTGGGAATCATTATACTAACGCTCCTAAAGTTTACACTCCCAAATATCGATTTTTTTTTGTATGTCGATGGATTCATTATCAAATGGAGCTTAAACCACAAGTATCATTCATATCCTACAAACCAAAAGTTGAAATTCGCAATAATCCTTCTAAAAAGGCATTTCATGTTAACATTTGCACAATCTGATCACTGAATAGTTCCAGCGTTGAAAGTTTAAAACTGTATTTCTTCAAGTCATGCAAATTGTCAAAAGCGAGTCAAAGTACTAAGCGTAAATGTGCGAAGTTAGTTGGAATGAATTCCGCATCTTTGAGAGCATATTCTAATGTGCTACAAACAAATTCGATTACATCTTCAGTATTTACAAAATGGATATGGATCGAAAAAGTATACTTTTTAAAAATAACTTTGACATTAAGGACCCCTTGACATTGTGTTGGATCATTAATTTCGCTGAAACCAGAAAACCATGTGTGTAGAAAAAAAGCATACATGAAATGTTTTATACCAGAAACCTAGAAGCGAATATTTAAGTACAAATAGCTTCCATCTCTTTAAAAAATGCTCCATTTTATATCGTTATAATTTTTTATAGATATTTACTCTATTGCCTAAATAGCCATTCCCATTCAATGTTGGATCTAACACAAAATACATTTATTATATCTCGCTAGTTTTATCTACCTACCCCAAAATGTTGTAAGAAACATGAATCCGGCAAGGAAGATTCACAAAACATGTCAAAACATACATGCTTGTCACATGTGTTAACAAAACACACAGAATATATGAACATTTTAAAAATATATTTAAAAGTAAATGACACGGGAAGAAACATTCATATCGGCTAAAAAATACTATTGACAAACTAACTAAATATAAAATTAACTAAAATAAAACTGAACGAAAACAAACTTTAAATTTAAAATTAAAATTGTATATTAAGTAATATTTTTCGATAACAATTACTATTTCTTGCAATACAAATTTCCAATAAAAATACAGTAAGAATGAATGAATATAAAGAATGGGACACAAAATATTTGCATATATTAAGTAAAGTGCATCAAGAAGTTCTGGGAGACTATTTTATCTCAAAAAATAAGAACTAACTTCACATTTTCGAAAGATTCAATGAAACCAAGACGCACAAACTTTACTCATAACCCCTTCATACCATACCAACACCTATAGCAGTCATTCACAGTCGGTTCAATTTCCAAGATCCACAACTTTCAGTCATAACCAACCTTTGCCTACATATTTCAGCCCTCAATCACTCCAGCAAGACGATTTTAATAAATAAACCACTCCACAAAACCTTAGGCTACACTCCCACAAACAACTTCTCCATTATCCTCAATTTTCACTCATAACTCTCACCATACAAAGACGTAAAACCATCACTCATAACCCATTCCATACCACACAAAGACTCGCATCTTTCAACCATAAACATCTCCGTACCAAGATATTTCAGCTATGACTCACTCCAGCATCACAATTTTCATCCATAACACAATCCACCAAAAGTGTCGGTTAACTCTTGGACCCAACTCTTCCATTACCCTCTATTTTCATTCATTACTCACTACACCGACTATTTTCACGCAAACCTTTCCATACTAAGACTCTCAGTTTTCAAGCATAACCCATATCGTACCAAGACGACAGCCTTCACTCAGAACCCACACCGTACCAAAATCCACAACCTTCACTCATAACCCACACCGTACCAAAATCCAACAACTTTCACTCATAACCCACACTGCACCAAAAATCTACAACCTTCACTCATAACCCATACCGTTGCAAGATCTAAATATTTCAGTCGTCACATCACCTATTCCATCAAAAGACAATTTTCATCCATAACCCACTACACCATAACACTCAATTTTCATCCAATACCTACTCCAACAAGGACTGCGCAACTTTTTCACCCGCCTCATGCCTACGATCGACACTAATTCTTGTACACACCTCATTCTACCACGATTTTTCCCCAGTCGCGATTTGGCAGGTTTTTTCGGACAACGCGTCTCATGAACTCGGTATGTCTCAGTTTCATATGTATTTTCCTCGCATGTAACATTTTCAGAAGCTTAACTATATTTTCAGTATGTACACGTATCAATTTTTTGCAACGAATCCCCTCCCCCCATCATGCCACATATAATCTTACTCAACTTCCATTGACAGTTCCACACCATACGACAGTATTTTTTATATTGCATGTTACTCGGAGAAATAATTTAATTTCCCAATCCAAAATGTTTCAAATCTTACCAGAAGCATTTGCCCCTGGCTATTGGAGCAGATTGTTGAAGCATTTAAAAGCTGCGATGAGAATATATTTCACGCTGAATAATTGGCTACATCCCCCTTCTTATAACATGTCAATGGATCCTAAGATCAAATAATTACTATTTCGTCAAAAATTCTCCATACCAACTTTGCAAATATTGGAAACTTAATTATCTGCTTGAAGCACGTTAAAGATAAGTGCTCAAAGGCGCGAAAGTTCTTCGAATATATACTCTTAGGGAACGAGCTTTGAATCGCCTCCCTCCATAGCAATTTGTATGTTTTGAATAAATGCATGCATATAGTTTAGAAAAAATTTTCAACGCTTAAACTAACATATAGACCATTATAAAATTTGTAAAAGAAAGGACTGAAAACCAGTTTCTCTTTTTAAGAAGGTTTGTCGTGAATTTCAAATTTTGGATCACAGGAAATGAATTGCGATTTAAACTTCCTTCATAATAAATCCATACAGAAAAAAAAAATCAACATTTAGGAGCGAACTTTGGATTCTCTAGCCTTGGTACACCTGGCACACCTTAATAAAATTCATGAAGCTTGGAAAATATATTGTTTATATCTTGAAGTATTTAAATACCAGACAGTAAAAAGGAAGCAAATTTCACGCCCTAAAACTCAGCCATCAGTGATTAAATATCTCAGGTACGAGATACATTAAGGCTAGCAGCACATAAAAACAGGGCTTGCAAACTAAATAAATACGTGGTACAGGCAAATAATTTGGGCTTAAAAACTAAATTCAGAAATTTATAGAATTTAAGAAAGTCTGCTCCAGAAACACCATTCTTGTCCGATGTTCCGTCTTAAAAGAATATATTGAAATCTAAATGATCTCGTCTTCAACAACTACTGTCCTGTTATTTTTATACGAAACAGAGGTATATTTCAAAAGCCAGAACATTTTAGGGAAGTTAACGCACAATACAAAATTCTTCAACAACGATCTCTCCAACGAAATTCAGTACCTAACTAACAGACTGATCTGGATCGTGCTTCTAGAAAACGTTCCAAGAAAAATCATTTCTAACAACGGCTTGGAATCGCAATATTTTATGCAATATTGGATTTATCTTTACTTCTGCTTCTCACGCATTAAAAGACAAAAAGTTTGAGTTTTTTGGCGACACAAAATAAAGTGAAAATTTGCGATTGTTTAAGGAAATGTCTATTTAAAGCTGGAAGTAGCCAATTTGAAAAAGATACTCATAAGGAAAGATGAGAATTTTATTCACTGTTCTAAACAAAACGGAGAATCCTCATGACTTTTGAATATGGGACGTTACTGAATACTTCGTTATTATTTAATATTCAGTTTGAAAAATATCAAAATGCGTTGGAGAAAATTAAAGTTCGGACTTTTGTATATTTTTTGCAGCCTTTACAAAAACTTTACGAATGTGAAACAAGGAATTTGTCTGACAAGTCTGTTTTCTCGTTTCAGCGAAATTAATGATCCAACACAATATCAAGGGGCCCTTAATGTCAAAGTCATTTTTAAAAAGTATACCTTTTGGATCCATATCAACTTTGTAAATACTGAAAGTGTAATCTAATTTGCTTGTAGCACATTAGAATACGCGCTCAAAGATGCGGAATTCATTCCAACTATCTTCGCACTTTTACGCTTAGTACTTTGAATCGCATTTTGCATGGTTTGAAGAAATATAGTTTTAAACTTTCAACGCTGGAACTATTCAGTGATCAGATTATACTAAATGGGAAAGACAAAGGATTTAATAAGAAATGCCTTTTTAAAAGGATTATCGTCAATTTCAACTTTTGGATCGTAGGATATGAATGATACTTGTGGTTTATGCCTAGATTCTGGTACCCCCGGTTGGGTTGGGAGACATCACTTTTCCCGTTATTAACGTGCGGAAAAAGTGACGTCTCCAAACCCAACCGGGGGTACCAGAATAGGCCTGTTAATCTCCAATTGATAATGAATCCACCGACATACAAACAAAAAAAATCCACACTTGGAAGTGTAAATTTTAGGACCGTTAGTATAATGATTCCCAGTCTTTTAGATTCTCATGGATACTTTAACTTTATTACATATGGCAATAAGGAAAGTTTATGGATCTTTGTAGATGTATTGCTTACATCTTAAAGTAATCAAACCCTAGACAATAAAGGGAAAGTTTTTTCTTGCTCTAGGGGGTCCTTCATCAATCTAAGCATCTCGAGTCAAAGGTATATTTAGGCTATCGGTATTGCAAAAAACAAATTGAGCTTGCAAACTGAATGGATACATTTTATAGAAAAGGCACTTTTCTATAAAACAAATCCATTCCAAAGAATTTAAAATCTGATCAGAAAATTTCAAAATTTAAAGTCAATGTTGCTTCAATAATGCTGCTCTTTTCAGATATTCAGTCTTTAACAGAATAAACAATATTCTGAAGTGAAGAATGATCTCGCTTTCTACAACTTCTATCAGGGTATATGCAGAAAATGGGTAAGGGATGAACCAGACACGAAACTATTTAGAAAGCAAGGAAATTTTATGTAAAATTTTTTAGATTCTTACAAGTTTAATAATCTTTCCGAATTTTGTCGGAAAAATTAAACTTGATGTTGATTTTACTTCTATTATTATTAACGATTGTTTTGAATCTGTCATTCGAAAACTCTTTAAAGATAGTGCATTTATAACTTTTATTACGGCATGGAATCGCAATCTTCTCTTTTTCGGAAATTTTGAATTTCCACTAGCTTCGATTTTACACGTATAAACGAGGAAATAAATTCAGATTTTTATTAAAATTTTATGACACACACGTCAAATAAGTTGAAATTTTGTTATAGTTCAAGGAAATATCTATTTCAAGCAGGAAATAGCTAATTTGAAAAAGAATACTCGAAAGGAAAGGTAACTATTTTACTCGCTGTCATAAACAAAACGGAGAATCCTTCATGACTTTTAAATATGGGACGTTACTGAATACTTCGTTATTATTTAATATTCTGTTTGAAAAATATCAAAATGCGTTGGAGAAAATTAAAGTTCAGACTTCTGTGTATTTTTTGCAGCCTTTACAAAAACTTTACGAATGTGAAACAAGGAATTTGACAAGATTCACAGATACTAATGTAAAGTAGGCTTATGAATTTTCATGATTCTCAACGAAAGAACAGCATTTGGTAGCTGCTGCGAGTGTTAAGAATTAACCATGTATCTAAATTTAGCACGACGCATGAGAAATATTCTACACAAGTTCTCTCACTGGATTAAAAATAAAGGCTCCAAATGTTTGACTTGCATTAAAAATTACTCTAATGTGAACGAAGACCATCTGAGAAATGCTACAGAATGAAGAATCGTATACAGTACAAATCTCCGTGGAACTGCATGTGTATGTTATAAAAATAATTGCATGTTCAATCTATAATAGCCCCCAACATGAGCCTCCAAATAAAATAATGGTGATCGCGCTGAATACCAAACGGAAGAGTGCACCTGTTCAATTTTAGCGCTGAGTATCACTCTGGAGATTCTTGATGTAATGTGGAGGAAGCCTAAACGGTAGTGGGATTCCATGACAATAGACCAGGGAGGATAAGCACAAGGAAGGATACTTGTGTTAGCTCGCGCTAATCACCGCCTAGGAGTTAAATCATTATCTATATTAAAATCCGCAATTGGAGTCATTTCGAGACGTTTACTAGATGTTTCCTCTCTCCCACCATTGACGGCGACACTTGCATACTAATTGGTTGATGACGGTATGCCGTCCTTTCGAAAACTTCCACTAAAATTGAGCCATCATCGGTGATAATTGTAACTTTGTCGCAGAAGGGACGAGTAGCAAGAGAATAGGACATTCCGCAATAACGTCTCTCTTCCTTATCACACACAAAAGAGCACGAGAAAAGTGATTAGACTGTGCAGTTTTCTTTATTCATACACAGCGCATCGCCGTGGAAAGCCATCAGTGCTAGCAGCTGAAAATCTCCAGTGATCAACATTAAGCGCATTGTATTCTTGATGTTTCTTCGGGCCTTCAGGTGGGATACAAAGGTGCAAGTGTTTTCATGGCTAATTTGTTTTCTTTTATCTCTTAGTCGAGTATTTGTGGGACACGATTGGGCGTCTGTAGAATACTTCCCTCTCCTCCAAATAATTCTCATTAACTCTTTCTGCATGTTAGGAAACGGAAAGATTCAAACTCTCATTGGTTGGAATTAAGCAGATATGGAGGAATGCGAGAGGAGAAACTGCAGCACCTTTTATGTAACCTGTCTAACCAGGTGTCCGTTCGCTGTACGTGGCTTGAATATTAGATAATCAAAAACTTACCAAATTACTTATGCACTTAATTTCGGTTTATTTTTCCAATCATTCCTTCATAATGTGGCATTGTATCCGACGGTATGTCCCATGAAGTGTTTTTAGTTACCAATGTCTCTCTTGTACATGGAATCCAACTTTGCTTTCGTTTAATATTCTTCCACCACAAATCAATTTGGAGAAAAATAATTTTTAACTTTCATTATTCCAGTTTTTGTGCATTTTCCTTTAATTGTCCGGCCACGTACTTAAGAATTTACTAACGCTATTTTCCAGTTTCAATTCTTTTTCATTAATCCAACAGTTTTGACCTATGCTAAAACGTAATCGTTGATATTTCTAACTTTTCAACAACCGGAAATAGACAGGAGGCAGAATTGAAACACCTCAACTTATAATTTTTTTAAAAAAATTATCCTAAAGACTTCAAAAGGAATTATCTAATCTATGATCTAGAGATAAACCTTAGGAAAAAAAATCAAAGAATCGTGCTTTTCTCTTTCTTGGGACTAGTCGAGTACAAACCACCAACTCGAGAGCATTTAGTTTTATGGAGTTGTATTGATTCCACTGATTTTCTTATGTTTGACAATTGCATCACCTTGTTCATTTCTTAGAATTATACCAGAACATCCATTCTAAGTGTTTAACTTCTGTACTTGGCCTCCTCATTCAGGTATTAAGATCACATCTTATTGTATTCTGAATTACAATTATGCCATGGAACCGATTCTGGGTGGCGAAGATTAAAATTTTATTGTCTTACTTGAAATGAAAAGCGAAAGAGAGCTTGAAGAAAAACCACCGATAGACGAGTTCTCAGCACCATGAAAACGGCTTCTCTTTTATCGCACAATCCGCATCCAATACTTGATTCTTGGGTGACAACTTGAAAAAAAACAGGATTTCTTGACGGCGTCTGCATGGTTGGGAAAGACCCATACATCCCATTACTTTAAGAGTGGTGGATATATGCAGATACAGATGTAGGTTCCCTCCTTGTATTGCAAACAGTTGTTCAAAAGAAACTGGAACTGAAAAGAAAACGGGATTAATTTAGTGACAGGCAATAACAGAAAGGTTTGTATGCGTGTAGGAGTTTGAAACACTTCGCGAACTAAACTGTTCCAGAATCCTACATAGTTTTAAGGGGGGGGGGAGAGGTTGATTATAAGAGGCCGGTTATAACGAATCGCAAAGGAGAGAGCGAAGTTTCCGCTCGAAAACTATGTAGGATTCTGGAACAGTTTAGTTAGCGAAGTGTTTCAAACTCCTACGCGCATATACTACTAACAATGTACTATGATCCTTATGTCAGCCTATTTAATACATTTTTATTGTTAGAATTCTTATAATTGAGTTACAATAAAACTCAAATTCATGATATTGCAAAGTAAAATTTAACATACCTTCAAATTTATTCTTTTTTATATTCCAAATATTAATGACGGAACGCAGTTTAACAGATGGGAACCAAATAGATGTCGGATTCTCTTTTGTCAAGTATACTACGTAGTGTATTAGGCAAAATTGAACAAACTCCAGTTCTTTGTACAATTGAATATTTAAAACAATTATAACTGGAAATACGCTGCATTAGAAGTTTTAGATTAATGTTTTGCGGAAATATCTTAATATATGGATTTCTGAAATCTTCCCAATATACTCGAGGGTCAGTCAAAAAGTTAGTTGCACTAGTCGAGAAAACAAAACATGATCGAAATTTTACAATAATGGTACATGCACACTAAACTTCTAAACAAAATCTACTTTCCGACGTAATCGCCTACTTTATTTACATTTGTCGAGGTGTGGTACAAATTTTACTACGTCTTCCGCGAAGAATTCCCGGCCAATAACCCATATTGTGTTAAGCAAAAATTTTCACGGAATGCAAGCTTCTTGACAATAATCTTATGCACACTTCCATGTGAAATAGACAGTTCACTTGCGATTTAGTCTTCTGTTACGCGTCTGTTTGCAAGAATCTCGGTAATTGACGATGGTGATGGTCTTCCCTCGCAGTAAGCATCATTAACATTGGTACGTCCGTTAGGGAACATGCTGCATCACGTTGTCATAGCTTGGCACGATATTGAATTTCCATCACACACTTCGTGAAACTACCAATCAATTTAAGTGCAGTTACATCTTTTACCTACCAAAAAACGAATCAGTGTACTCATTTTCCAAAAGCTCGAGAGACATGTTCAAGACTGATTAGCAAGCAAACTAAAACCGCAACTTCCAAGTTGTTACGTCACACGCTGCAGGCAAATTTCTGCAGTGCTGCCAAAAAGTTGAAACGAAATATTTTACCATCATCATTTGCGAAGGAGTAACCTTTTGACTGACCTACGTATAACTCCGTTCAGTCAAGAAAGACCATAAATGGATTTACTGAATTGTAGCTAACATTTATTTGTTGTGAAAAGCGAAAAGGTCCCTTTACTCTTCCTTTTAAATTCTCTGATGCTTAAAATGTTAATCGGCACAATACAAAAAAATTTTCGACCCGCTGGACCACGGATGCATGCGCAGATTTCAAATGAAGCATGCGCGATTCATACGGCCCGAACTAATACATTGCCTATGAGACACTTGCTTCACGTGGCGATTAACGTGTAATTATGGATATTTAAATGGTACGCCACCATGCATCAAGAGTCACTCAACAGAAGTGCAAAGGGATAACATTTCCCGCAAGAAAAGTTATTCAAAATCGTAGCCCGTTTTAGTGCGAGAAACAAGCTAATTTTAATTGTAAACATTCTTTAATACGTAGTCGTAATGCACAATTTCAGCAAACAGTTTCCCTGGACAAAACGAAACTAGAAGTTCAATATAAAAAGTTTTACCGATGTCTAATGAAATTTCATTTAATAAATCGTGGGTCTTCAGAAATGACATCGAAGACTGAAAAATCAGTTTCCTAAAAATATCAAAAGATTCGTCATTGTCAATTTCTTATTAAATAGAAATGTCGCTTGAACACTAGTAATAATGCTATTAACTGCATCAGGATCGAGTTTCAGGATATCTACCAAATTCTTACAAGAAAATAATTAGGGGTCTAATTTTAACATTGTTAATAAGCTGGATACTATCCAATGCTTATGCACGAGACAAAAATCGTTCAAGGACACACCTTTGGTCCTAGGGCTACCAAATCTGGCACGTACCATTACTTCTTGGGTGTTAAGTGCTCACTAAGAAAGGGTTTATCAAAATTTTAATAGATTTTTAATTAAAAATGAACAAATTTTAATGTTTTTCCTCATTAACTTGGGAGCATATTACAAAAAACATTTTCACGTCACATAAAAACTCAAATTAGCTTTGCAGTCATATCAATTATATTTCCATAAAATTTATTTTTCAAATTTTAATAAATTTTAAAGATTTTTAAGTATAGAGCAGAGAGCCGCCATCGGAATCATTACTTCAATTCTATTAAATATCTAGGCGTAAAATAGGCAAATTATGTTGTAACGATGTAAATAGGTTGCATGATATATTTAGGAGAAAGAACTACGTGGTTACAGAGATCAAGTGTTTAGATTTAGACATCAGCAATCGATTATTTTACCAGAAGACAAAAAGCCCTTACGCTGTTCTAAATTAGGTAGGGAAATAAGTTATATCCTTAGATAGGAAATTTGAATAGTTACAATTTACTATAATCATTTTATGAAAGAAGTTGAAAATTAAGGTTACGGAAATTTTTTTGTTGTCCAAAGGTTGCCTAGATGACCATACACAATAAGCCTAAATTGGACCATTTAAAATCAATGGCATTATCTTAAACAGGAATAACTCAAAGTTTATCACCATTATTAACCCCTTGACATATTTTATTTAACCTCTTAATGAACCTTTTGCACAGTTTGGGTTCGAGAGTATAGAAAAACAGCTGTGGAGGAATAGACAAAACTACTGGCCTATAAGGGGTCTATTCTGGTACCCCCGGTTGGGTTGGGAGTTGGGGTTGGTTCCGTTGTTAACGTGCGGAACCCAACCCAACCGGGGCTACCAGAATAGACCCCTAAGTGACTCAGAAATAAAAGCAGTTCCGAGTCGGCTGTTTAAAACTGACCACTGGCTGCTGCCAGCAGGTCACGTGTCGGAGGATGTGACGTCACATGCATAAGGTCCATTAGATGCCACCACCCATTTGGGATATTTGATTATTTCAATCTATTCGAGATGGTAAAGGATACTTGAGACATTTAAGCATGTCCAGGCGACTTCTGTATTTAAAATTAATTGTTACGTTGACTTACTTACGGATTTAAATAGTGTGAGGGTACAAAAGAACCAAACGTACAACATGCGACGCCGATCAAGAAAGGGTTAAATACCGGACGAAATACGAAGGATTTTAAAAAAGTATTATAGGTACTTAAAATCGATGGTTATTTATTATGGTTATTTTTACTTTGATTTAAATACGGATTTAAATAGAAAAATTCTGTAATTCGATGCGCGTGACATACGTCATTGTATGTTAAGGGGTTAATCCTCATAAATAGAATTGGAACAATCAAAGCAAAGAACAATAAAAGGACACTAAAGCCATCAAACGTTGGATCAAAAATTATAAAAACTTAGGATACTGGTCCAATCTAGGCAACCAGTTTCCTTGATTGGGCCCGATGACATTTTTTTAAATCCTTTTTCCCTAATTTAAAGTGTATTTCATAAAAAGTGAATTACACCGTTTTGATGATAAATTACAAAAACATTCCATCTGTTTTTCGTTAAAATTATTTCTCCATCATTGTACATCTAAGAACGTCCAAGGGGTACAAATTCGACGACTCTCCTATATTACAAATACACTTTTTATCGTTTTAGTTGCCAATTTATACACACTTGGATTGACTTTAAATGCATTTTTCGTGTGCACGTTTCTATAATTAAAAATAAATTTTTGTAAATATAAAAACTGACGAATCAAGCTTAAAACATCATGCTACGATGTTTCTAGCTAGAGGTTTGAATCTCCTTCAATTTTTAAACACTCATTGGTAAGCATAATATAACTATTAAAATCTTTAAAATGTCTCTAAAAAATTTGTTAACAAATTGACAAAATACCACAAATGCCAAATTTGAATCAAACCCTTTTTCTAGAAGCTGTAGGGCCTTTCTACAAGATTTATAAGAGTTAAATTTGAAAGAACTATATGCTCTCACTGATCAGTTCATTAATAGAAGAGAAGAAACTTGTAAATATAAATTTCAAACTTAAGGTTTTATCGGCAATAGGAGCATTAACGTTAATAATTGGCTCTTTTGATAGATATGATAAATTTTCTAAAAGGAAAACTTTAATTCATAAGCGAAACCAGCGGGAGTGATCTCCCCTAAACTTTCTCGTATACTTTCTAACGAAGTTGTCCTACCCGGCCCCCCCCCCCCCTGCCTAAAAATTGCGGAGTGCCACGAGTGTTGTTCATACTGACTTCTCAGAAAGCTGCAATACGAAGGGGTCAAGAATGCAAGCCAGATAAAATTCGCCAAGTCAGTAAAATAGCGCCAAGTTTACGAAGGTTATACGCCGTAAAATGCGTCTTGCAACATTAACTGTTAGAAATAATAGTATCACCGCTTATCGTTACTCATTGTTTCTTAACGATAATAAAACTGTATCAAATTTTATCTCTCTAGCTATTCAAGTTTTTGAGTTATCGTGTTCACATGAACACAGAACGACTTCCAGAGGACAGATTTTGTCCAAAATTTGATAGAAACCTACAAATTATGTCTAAAGATCACATGCCAAATTTTATCCCTCTAGCTTTAATAATTTGAGTTATCGTACAGACAGGCAGACATAATTCCAAAATTGTGTTTTTCAGAAAGTAGGTCTAAAACGTGGAGGTTCGTCAAAATCTCGAGTTCGAATTTTATGACGATAACAATACTTTCTCTTTGTATACTTCGTGTACGTGAAAGTAAAAAGAATCTAAAGTTTTGCTCTGTATAATGACTTTAAGTACAGTTACTTTAAGAAAGACGCTAAAAATCTTGCATTTAGAGAAAATGACTTGTGGCTGAAGCTGAAAATGTTATCGCGACCATGTCATAGAAATTCTTGCCCCGTAGATATCCTGAAATTGAAACATCTTCGATTCCTGATAAGCTCCCGGTTCAAGACTGCGTCAACTTTTTTAACCCTCCGTTGGCCGCAGTTATCAATAGATGTGCATGCAATCTGCATCTAACAGCAGTTTTTAACGCATTAAAATTTGAATTTATTACAAAACACTCCTTTACATTCTCATTGGTACTAATTATTAAGGTAATAAAAGAAAAATGAACTCGATGAACATATTATAGAAAAGCTTTGTATCCGCGAGGTACCATTTAAGGATGAAAATTATTACGACTAACGGAGGGTTAAATTTTATTCTGCCTAAATATTTTAGAAACAGTTCACTATCAAAAACTTGTTCCATATTTAAATAAACAAGCAAAATTACTTACCTCTCTGTTATCCGTAGAAACAGAATATAATTAAAAATCTGGTGTTCATCTTATCATCCAAGGCAGGATTTTTGTTGTTCTTGAAAAGTTCGAAGTATTTCAATAAAACTATATCAAAATTTTCAGAGCAAAAGAAGTCGCCACTCTTTAGAAATAAATTTCAAAAGTCTTCACTTCTATTCAAAATGCTTGCTGGAGCAATATTTCAGTCGCCTTTGGTTTGATAAAATCAATCTGACAGAAGTGAAGATAATCTGTTCTCTTCTTCACTAGATTTGTACAAAATGCCACTCAGTAGGCATGGGAATAAAGAAGATTACGACAAGACATGTGAATGCACGGAAAGTCTTGAATGATTTCATCAAGGCAAATGCCGCTCAGTAGGCATGGGAATAAAGAAGATTACGACAAGACATGTGAATGCACGGAAAGTCTTGAAAGATTTCATCAAGGCAAATGCCGCTCAGTAGGCAAGGGAATAAAGAAGATTACGACAAGACATGTGAATGCACAGAAAGTCATGAATGATTTCATCAGGGCAAATGCCGCTCAGTAGGCATGGGAATAAAGAAGATTACGATAAAACATGTGAATGCACAGGAAGTCTTGAATGACTTCATCGGGCCGGCCTTTACACTACTGGGCCAGTTGCTTCTAAATGAGCTCTGAGCCAGAATGCTAGCTACTCTCCGCTCAATTCAGTGGCGTAACTAGGATGGGGAAGCAGGGCATGTGCCCTACGCGCAGAGGATGCAAAATTGAGTTTAGGAATTTAATTTAGCTACTTTTTTAACTTTCTCGTATACGAAGTATGCAAAGAGAAATTACTCTAATAAAAAAATCGACATCGAGATTTGGGGATCTATTCTGGTACCCCCGGTTGGGTTGAGTTCCGCACGTTAACATCGGACCCCAACCCAACGGGGGGTACCAGAATAGACCCCTTGGATGAATCTCCGCGTTTTAGATCTCCCTGTGTCGAAAAAGCATATTTTGGAAATTATATTGGTCATCCTACCAGTCTGTGAACGCCATAATTCAAAAACGCTACGCGTTACAAGGATAATTAAATTTAGCATCAACAAAATTGTAGATTTGCAAAACATTTTGGATTAAATCCACCCAAGGGTTTATTGTATGTCGACTGTCTATGCGTGAGTATGTGATCATTATTCAAAGACGCAACAAGTTAGATAAATTAAATGTAGTGTTTTGAGAAAAGTGGTCTTGCAAAATTGCAGATGGGCATCAAATTTTGATTCCAATAGGAATAAAGGAAGATATCCAAAATGGACACTCGATTCTCTTCATTATACAGTAGAGTCCCGCTAATCTGGATTAAATGGGACCGGACTCTGTCCGGATCACCAAAGCTCCGGATAAAACAAAATTCTCCTTAAAATGCGCGTAATACAAGTCTTAGATGGGTAAAACTATAAAAATTCATGTTTTTATTTTCATAAATACATACAACTTTTCCTACCTTTTCCGTCCTGATTAACCGGATGTCCGGATTAGCGGGACTCTGCTGTATTACTAACGGGTCTATTCTGGTATCCCCGGTTGGGGTGGGGGGCGTCACTTTTTCCGCACCTTAACAACGGGAAAAGTGACGTCTCCCAACCCAACCGGGGGTACCAGAATAGTCCCCTAAGTTACATAGAAAACGTGCCATATTGTGTTAATCGACAAGGAAGTCGAGAGAGAGAGCATTCCCGCTGGTTCTTTCTTAACTTTAAACCTTTTGATTCTTGAAAAACTAAAAAAATGTTGAATAAAATTGTTTCCAATAGAGCCCGTACCTCCTAAACCCGGTTCTGTTCGAACCTAGTAATCATCTGGGACCTGACCTCTTTATACATATTGCGATTCGGGGGACTTTAAAGGTCATAAACGAGTATACATGATCGTCAAGCAGATCTTCACACGTTAATCACCATGTGAACAAAATACGATTCACACGGCAATCAAATACAATTTATAGAGGAGAGGGGGCAATTTTTATTATAACCTCATTTTTGCAGAAAGTTTATATTTTTTATTTCAATATTTGGCATCATTAGTTACAACAGAATCTGAGGCAGCTACTCACTTTGTATCAGATTTCCCCGCCATAAATGCTTAACAATCAAATCTCCAAAGGTGATTCACAGATTAGCTGGCAAAATTCTAGTTCGGAAAAAAATTAATCAAAGAATATGTTTGGTGTGAACTCCAGGGCATTCACTGATACATTGGAATGAAAAGGCAGATTTAGGGGTCTATTCTGGTACCCCCGGTTGGGTTGGGAGACGTCACTTCTTCCGCTGTTAACGGCCGGGAAAAGTGATGTCTCCCAACGCAACCGGGGGTACCAGAATAGACCCCTTACTTGCAAAAGCGGTTACGGAGTCGCACCCATTACTACAGCGGATTGCTTCTGAGGATATAACTTCTCATTATCAGAAAATGTCTCTTCGTAAAACGTATCATACTTTTCAAAATAGTAAATATCAAGATACTATTGGCGATATTCCCATCATGTTAACTTACCCCTTGGCTCAAAAATAGAAGAGAGGATATCATTACTGTACGATATCTAACCCGGATGATTATTACACCGGCTCTGTTGAATAAATTTGGTCTACACAATAACCCGCGTTGTCACATTTGCAATCTTGATAATAACCATGAACACATTCTCTTGTTCTGTTCCAAATATTCAAAACATAGGTCAAATCTCTGGGCTAAACTTAACTTTGATTTTCAATTTTGTTCTTTATTCAAAAAACTGTTTCTAAGCGGCATCTTAGGATTCTTCTACAATCTTTGAAGTCTTTTGACATTTATTTAGTGCATCTTTTTGGAATAAGGGGACAACGGCCTTTGTTGCTATAAATCCCATTGAACACGTTTCAATCAATCTTCCCCGTCATAACTAAAAGGTGAAATTATGCATTTCAATACCTTTCAACAAGGCATGGGGCACCTTTCAACAAAGCACCATTTCACTCATAATGACTAATTTCGCTCAAATAAGCATACATTTTATTGCAATATAACAAATGTACAGAAAAATTCAGTAATCTAACAAAATTTATCTGGTTTTAGGTTAACTTAATTTTTCTTGTTTTCATTGTTTGTTCCAGTCATTTTGAACTACTTTCAGTTTTGACTAAAATGGTCCAATTATTCCGACAATTCATAAAATCCTTAACCCATTGAATTCCAACTGTATCATTTTCATTCCAAATACTTGGAGTGCTTGAACCCAGGCATTTTGAATAATCATATGCAAGCTGTCGTACTTGCTCGCAAGTCAGACCATTGTTCATATTTGAACTTTTAATAATAAAATCACAAAGCATGCTTTCTTGATCTGTGATAAAAACTTGTCGGCATGTTAAAGCAGTTGGTTGAAGTATTCAATGTTATGCTATCATCAAGACCAACTGTTTTACTTTATTTTAAATCTATAAATTAAGGTAGAATAAGGCATTCCATATAAGTCTGCAGCTGTTCTAAGAGAAAAGTCATCTTGAACGGCTTGTATAGCCTTTTCAAATCGCTTTTTCATCTGGCTTATTATGCTTCTTTATGTAATTTCAAACCATCTTGCCCAAGTGAGGGTTATTTGGCTAAATTAATCCTTCCTTACTATGAGGGATACATTTTACCAGTGTTGAAATGTGCCCCCTAATGTTTGTTGAGAGGTGCCCCACTTGCTGTCATTAAGTTTAAAGTGTTATAAGTCTCTTTAGAAAAGGAATTTCTAGATGAAAATAGAATTGTTAGATGCAGAAAATCTTAATTAACTTGATGAATAAATCCAACTTATATCAATGAATATAGAGTAAGAAAAATTTAGTGATGAACAGAAATTTCAGTTTTTACTTAGCAGGGTCACAAAACAGATCTCATTCCATAGCAAAGCACGTGGTTTGAGAAATGGAATGAATCCTATTGCCAGAATATGTTCTCTTATCAAACTTTATTAACCACCTATCAGCGGATCAAATAGTATTTCCATTGGAGAGAAATTCAAGCTGTTGAAAGGCGCCCCCCTTTCCCCTACCTACTATGTAATCAGATGACCCTTCTTCTACTGTAGTTAAGAGATAACATAGAAGTAGTCATCTAATTAAATAGATGGATCAAATTTCAGACGTGATTCATGGCGACTAACATGTTAATACATGGTATTGGAACAGGAATCTAAATCCGAAGAATTTCAAAAGAAAACATCTGAAATTCTTAATCAAAATCCATTCCTTGCTGAAGTCTGAATCTGACAGGATGCATTGAAACTTGGGAACTATTTCTGTAATATACGTTTAGAAATGGAACCTTAACAAATCTTAAAGTTTTGTTCGATGAAACGAATACTCCACTTCCTGTCTACTCATCGTCGCACTGACCGATACCTCCGAAAGAGGTATCACCTCTTTCGGAGGTATCGCACTGGCCCAGCCATGTTACTAAATCAATTTCTAGCCAGCATTTAGCTTTGCTAGCTGTCAACTGCCTCATCTGAGGTCTAAGATGGCAACCGGCATTATCATTCAAACAGAATAGTTTTTCGTAATTTCTCCGGGTTCGATTCCCCGCATTATCCATACGCATTTCCTAGGGGATTCTCTTAAAATCACTGATGGCAAGAGTGTCAGTTCAGAATCGATTCCCGTACTTCAATGCACCTGCATATATATTGCTTTTCTATTTGAAATCTTAATTTGGAAGATTTTCGGCACTGTGTTCCGAAACTTCTGCTAGATAGAAACGAGGACTGAATCGTTGGAAAGCGAATCTATAATTAAAATAATAATATCAACTGAAAAACTTTAAAATAATATTTTTCACACATTTGTTCTTCCTTAATACAACGCAAGTTTTATATTTAATATCAAAGTTCATAAGATATGAATAATAATCATCGATTTTAAGTACCTATAATACTTTTTAAAATCCTTCGTATTTCGTCCGATATTTAATCCCTTCTTGGTCGGCATCGCATGTCGTACGTTTGGTTCTTTTGTTGCCCTCACACTATTTAAATCCGTAATTAAGTCAACGTAACAATTAATTTTAAACGCAAAAATCGCCTGGTCACGCTTAAATATATCAAGTATCCTTTACCATCTTAAATAGATTGAAATAATAAAAATATATATATAGGGGTGGTGGCATCTAATTAGGAGGTTAAATAAAAACGTAAAGCAAAGTGATGAAGTGATTTTTTCTCTTTGTCTGTGTTTCCTCGGTGTCGTTTTTACAAAAAATATTATCTTATTGATTTTGCTGCTATTTAAATATAATGCTGAAAAGGAAAAGATATCGACCTTCGTCTATCGCAAGAATTTTATTAGATAGCGTTATTTGCAGGTACAGTACATACGAATAAAACGTTATTTGCAGGTACAGTCCTCAACCTTATAGATTGGGCAGTCGCTATAACTCGGGGAGTTATGATCGGATCTTCACAAAACTAGTGTCGATGGAAATGTTTCGAGGAGAATATTCCGAATAAACCCGTCTCCTCGAGACATTTCCATCAACACCAGTTTTGTGAAGATCCGATCATAACTCCCCGAGTTATAGCGACTGTCCGATCTATAAAGTTGAGGACTGTACAGTACGTCAATTGTGATGCACCGGCTCTGGTCTGCAGCGTTGGGAGTGGCCATTAATTGGGAAGATGACCACCTGGGAACATTAGAAACTGTTAGCATCTATTTTTGAAGCCTTGACTCATAGACTTATCTAGTTACGCGAGATCAAATGGGATTAGTCACAACAGGTATAGTACCTGCAGATAAAACGTTATTTGCAAGTTAACCTTGCAAATTTTAAGACATATCGTACATCGTATTACATACACACATATATATATATTTATATGTTGCTTTACAAAAATAAATGCACTTAAATTTATAAAAGAACGATATAACTATGTAATACGATGCACAATGCAAGTATCTCTTGCATACGCGCGCCCGCTGGAAGGTTAAGAATGAATAATAAAGTTGTCGAAAAAAATTTTGTGATCGTAATAATTTTAAAAAAAATATTTTTAAATATAATCCTCAACGATACTATTCACTGTCGGGCTTAGATTCAAACCGTTTCCGTTGTTTCTACAAATATTTAGTTGTTTGTTTTTAATCCACTGTTAAAAATTGTGGCTATGGAGATGCTGTTTATTTTTCGATAGCGTGATTTGCAGGTACTATATGTAGCCTTTGGATAAAATTTCATCCCAGCTAAAAAAAATATGCAGAAAATTTTCTTATTATATTTTTCTCTAAATATTCTGCAGATTTTTTGAAGACAGAAAAAAAACTGCATTTTTTCTTCAGTTTAATCTGCATAAAATCTGCAAAAAATTTTCTTATTATATTTTTCTTTAAATATTCTTCAGATTTTTTGAAGACAGAAAAAATCTGCATTTTTTCTTTAATTTAATCTGCATAAAATTTTCTTATTATATTTTTCTCTAAGTATTCTGCAGATTTTTGTAAGACAGCAAAGAATCTGCATTTTTTCTTCAATTTAATCTGCATAAAATCTGCTAAAAATTTATTTTTATTTTTTTTCTTTGCATATCCTGTAGATTTTTTAAGACTTTGCATTTTGTCTTCAATTCAATTTGCAGTTATTTAGGAGATTTTCACAAAATCATTAAACTTGACCAATATCTGTTGATTTTTTGAAGATTAAACTGCAATTTCATAATATCTGCATTTCTCGAAATGCGTATTTTGCACCATATTCTAATATTGCAGCTTTATTTTCCAAAGGGTAAAAAACAAAATTAGAATGTAATTATCATTATTGTTTAATTCTACAGCAGACAGGAGTTTCAAAAAATTTTCCAATCGAAAATTGTCTTAGGCACTAAATTTTTTAAATATGCCACTGAAAAAATGAATTCTAAATTAATCTTTAAACCAAATTAAATGGAAATAAAAGACATCTCATCTCTCCGGCGAAACATGGAAAAATCTTACGAAGCAGCATTAGCATTAAATTTCATAATCTTCAGCACAAAAAGAACATTTCTTAACTCCCACAGAAGCAATATTGAATTTGATAATATCTGCAAATCTGTGTATCAGAGGTAAAAGGCACTAGGTCCATTTTTTTTACGAAATTAAGGTTTTAACAGTGCCCTATGCAATTCTTCTTTCTTTCAGAGGTGCAAAGCACTATGTCCTAAGCCTAAAAATAAAAGATTTAGCCAGTTTGAAAAGCAGGTGTGGCGCCAGAGGGGGGACCGGGGGAGCAAGGGCTCCCCTGTCGGGGATGCTGTGCCCCCGTCGGGGAAAATTTTTGTACGGGGTATTCAACTGTAGTTGATAAATAATAATCTGGCGAAAATTGGAGACCAATTTCATCACACTCGTCCCCCTTATCGGGGAGATCGTGCCCTCCTGTCGGGCAAATCGCCCCCCCCCCGTCAAGCAAACTCTAGCGCCATTCCTGTGGAAAAGGCACTATGTACCAACATGCATACAAGGTAAAGAGCACTATATGGACATGTAGCTGTTTACCTCCAGAAAATTGAGAATAAGCTAGCACTACGTCCAGATAGTGTCCTTTACCACCACTACTGTAGTAGTGGGACTAGTCCCTTCAGTTCCGTGTTGCAACTTGTCTGTGAACATTACGAATACTTTTGTATGTACATTTTGTTTGCCTCCTTTCTTTATTCGAATGCTTTTATAATTACAATGAATTAAAACAGTATTTTGCGTAAAAGCTTCATAACCTCTCGTGCAGTGATGATGGTAAACCTTGCTTTGGAGGAAACAAAAGATAACATATAGGAAAATAAAGGTAAAAGTACAAAATAATCCTATATCTAAAAAATATGACTGGAGGCCATCTTTTTCAAACAGCCGTGATGTTAAATGCTTAGGACTACTTTACCCACGTGACTCTTTTGTTTCTCGAATTTTCTCGGTTTCTCTTTGTTACTCGCGATTCTCTTTTTTTGTAACCTCTGTTGTTACCCTTTATCTCTAAAATAAGATATTAGTTATGTTTTTAACATATGTAGTTACCGAGAAATAGAGGATCTCCATACAACGTTTTTTGTGGCGTTTTGGCGTGTGAATCAAATTCCTTTCTGAGACCCCAATGGGAGGAACGTTGTCCCATGTTAAAATACTAAGAATAAAATACCTTTATATTTTTGCTTTCCATTAACTTATAATATTAAGTGAAACAATATGTAGAATGAAACTAAAAAAATATGACTTTCTAGACCAGAGCAATAAGAAAATACAAGCCAAGTCAACTACTTAAAAGGAATTTTATTATCAGTACTCTGAGTAGCATTTTTTTATGAAATGCGTAAAAATAATTTTGCTCAGATTGACCACCAAGAGTCTTAAATAATCTATAACTGCTGTAGTTTTACAAACTTGTAATGGTGTTAAGATTTTGTAAAGATTGTTTTAAATTATAATATAATGTAAAATTATTATTTTATTCCTTTCAGATGAAATAGATGCTAATTTTATGGATGTTCCCTGCTTTAAACCAATTGAAAATGTTAATTTTGGGCAAGATGAGCCTTCCTGTTCAAAAGATGGGACTTTAGATATTGATAACTCATTATCCGTGACAAAATGCCATATCTTAAATGAGGGTTTATATTTGAATGAAAATAAAATTGATGACACAGATGAAAATGCAAACTACTACCCAGATGAAGAAAGTACAGATTCAGCAGATGAAACTGCAACAAATACTTTTCAAAGAAAGGTTTTAAATAAGTCAACAATTGTAAAAGAAGGTAAAAAATGTCAGCGTCAGCCACTACAGTGGATGTGTAACAAGCGGAAGTCGTGACATGCAGCAGGGCAGCAGTACGTAAACAAAAGAGGGAAGAACATTGCTGCAAGAAAAATGAAGCCTCTATGCACCTGTAAATTTAAATGTGGGGAAAAAATTCCAGAAAATAAAAGAATAAAGATATTTAAGGGATACTGGCATGAAGGGAAAGATGTTAATATTAAAAAACAACATATTAGTTCTTGTATTGAGGTAAAGGAAATACACCGATCGCGGCCAAGTGAAGGTGGAAACCAAATAAAAAAAGTTTGGTGACAGTTTTATATTGAATAAACAAAAAGTTAGGATTTGCCAAACAATGTTTCTAAACACACTCTGTGTATCGAATAAAGTTGTTATTAATGCAATCAAGAAAAGATGAGAAGGAGGAATAGTTGAACTAGATAGACAAGGAACTAACACTCCAACAAACAAAAGTCAACAGGAAGTTATTGATAGCGTTTTCAATCATATAGCAGCGTTTCCTTCATATCACAGTCACTACTCAAGAGAGCGGTCGGGGAAAAAAATTTTAGAGCCAGGTCTCAGCATTTCAAGAATGTACGAGTTATATTTACAATTCTGTACTGAACATAACATAAGACCAGCGTATTGCAAAAAAATGGCTATACTATGATATTTTTAATAAAAAATACAATTTGTCTTTTAAATCTCTTGAAATTGATTCCTGCGATGCATGTGATTCGTGCATTGCTCAGTTGAAATGTGATTTATATGAAGAACAAAAAGAGAAAATCACATCAAATTATAATGTTCATTTGCAAGAAGCAAAAAACCGATACGAACAAAAATCTAGTGATACTGCTGATTCAAAGAAAAACTATAGTCATAAAGTAATAACTGCTGATCTTCAGAAGTGTCTTTCAACATCAGTTATCAAGTAGTTAAAGTTTCTACCGAAGAAAGTTGTGGATGTTCAACTACACATTGTACGATTCATCTGATGGTTCAACACATTGCGTTATGTGGGATGAATCAAATGCAGGGCGTGGAGGAAATGACGAACGAAATAACTATTTGGACGGACAACTGTTTCGGGCAGAATAAAAATATATCGGTTATCATGTGTTATTTTTAGATTCTAAATAAATACAGTCAGGTTAAAGTAATTAATCATAAATTTCTATTGCGGGGACATACACACATGAAAGCAGACACAGACCATGCTCTGGTTGAACGCAAAACAAAAAAACTTCCACCGTTAACCATATTTACACTTCACGATTGGCAAAATGTTATTAGCCAAATGTCCAAACAAATCACTGTACACAACATGGAATTACCGGACTTCAAAAGCTTTAAGTCTTTGTACAGTGAAGAATATTCTCCTATGGTGTAGGGTAGACCGGGGCTAGTTGGGCATAGGGGCACGTTGGGTCAGTCGGATTATCCTTAATAATATAATAAATGCGAAAGTGTGTCGGTTTGTCTGCCTGTTTGTTAAGCTTTCACGACCAAACTACAAAACCGATTTGGATGAAAATTGGCAGAGTTGTAGCTTGAAACCCAAGAACGGGCATAGGCTAGGTAAAATCACGTTAAATTAATTATTTTTGACTACAGACAACAATTAAATAATTAACAAAGCCCATTGACTCAGCGATTCTCGATGAAGATTATTTTATTTTTCAACAACTGTCACGTGATCCTTCAGGAATGCGAAAACATGTGGAATAAATGATATTTAAAATAAACTATCACGTGATCCTTTTTTCCGCTGTAACTTCGGAACAAATTGTTCGATAAAAATGATTTTTACACCATCTTAAAGTTCAGAATTTTACCTTTTCAATGATATTAATTTTATTTCTGTGACATTTTTCCTTCAAATTTTATTCATTTTTTAAAGTTTAATAATTTTTTACGTGCAGACGATTTTGAAATAACGCAAATTTATACCTACTTCGCTGCTAGGAAACGTTTAGACTTTGAACTAATTTATCTTTATTTCTGAAAATTTTGCTTATGTTTATAAATATCTATAAAATAAGGCAGAAATTACATGTATTTGTCTGTCTGTCGGTCGATCGGTCGGTCACAAGAACTCCTCCTAAACGGTGAACGGTAGTTAGGTCAAACATGCTATTTTCAACTTTCAGAGTTAATTAGTTCTTAAGATATTTAATTAAATAACGAAAATTAGCCGCTTTTAAGCCTAATGCTTAGACGTTTTTTGCCAATAACTTCTGAAATCTTTATTAGACAACAATTATTTTTTATGCCATTTTAAAGACCAGAAAATGATCTTTTTAATGCTATTAATTCCATTGCGATGAAATGTTTTCTCTGATTGCTATAAAGGTTTTAAAATATTTTTTAACGTAATTTCTAACAATACTTTTTATTCTTATAGAAATAAATTCAAGCCAAATTACTGTTTCGCGCGCGGGCTTTTGCCAGTGTTAAAATTAATATAAGAAAATATTGCTTTCTTTGACCATAAATAACAAAGGAGCCTTTCACTTCCGGTTTCCTGTTGTGGTAGCATTTACAGCTTTTAATTCGGTTACACAGTGATCCAATGACGTTAGTAAATTATTCTCTCGATGTTTTGTTTAATTTTCACAGTGAATATTACAGAATATTCTTCTGTAAATACGGTAATGGGCATTAACAAGGAGCATCATATTCTGTAGAGCTCTTCAAGATCTTAGAATTGTCAGGGGCACCTTCCGACAAGCCGAGATTGAAAGTCGGTGTGCCAGTACTACTAATACGTAATCTCGATATACCGAGACTGCGCAATGGCGCGCGGTTACAAATTACACACCTAGGTACAAACGTCGTGAAAGCTACTGTTATGACTGATATAGGGAGAAGAGAGAGTGTTTTAATTCCACGCCTACCGATAACACCGAAGGATTTATCATCTCAGTTCAAAAGGTAGCAAATCCCTTTAAAAATATCATTTGCGAGGCTCAGGGCCAGACAATGAAAGTGGCAGGCGTACATTTGAAAAAACCATATTTTTCCCATGGGCCTATCATACATCACACTTATACCTATCACATATTTCATATGTGGCCTGTTCACGTGTATACAGCCCACACAACCTCTACATCCGTGCAAATAACGTGGTATACAAAAGTATATTAGCATAGATAAACAATTTACATAACTATATCAGCATACATGTACAGTACACTCCTGTCAGCCGTCCAATTAAGTATTATCAACCGTCAGAACTTTTACTTTCCCCTTTCAAAATGCAACAAAACATTTACATTCGTGAATTTAAAAAAAGAATAATTCAAATTCTTCGCGCACGAAGTCGCGGGTAACAGCTAGTTTTAAATATTTTCCGATAGATAGCGATGTTACTCCAGCCAAGTATGTGTCATACCCCCTCCCTTCTTTCCCGTAAGGTTCATTGGAATAGCAGCGTTTACTAACGAACTAGCTGGAATTTTCAAATTTTTGCCAAGGTGAGTAACTTTCCTTCCTTATAAATAATCTTCTTTTTCTATGTTTTTATATTACAATATCCATTTTTGCAAATAATATTCTGAAAAATAACTGTTCATAGTTACTGTAGGGCATGTTTGTTTAATTAAATGCTTTCAAAGTAAATTCGTACACCCATCGGAAACAAAAATGGCGACATGGGGTAAGTTGGGGCACGTTCGGCAGGCTGCCCAACTTGCCCAGAAGAATGTTGATCCTGTGGAAACGGCGAGCGAACGTGCCACGTAGTATCTCCAAAGCCTAATTGTAACGAATGAAGTCTCGAAATCAATTCATTTATGTAACCGTTCTCTCAATTTCATGTATAATTATTCTTTTTTGAATTTCTTCTATATTCAAAGGAAGAAAGTATTAATGATGGTCAAAATTTGCAAATCGAAATCATATCAAATATCCCATTGTTATTAAAAGACAATAATTATGCTAAAATATTTTAAATTGAAATGCATATAGAATTTAAACTTCAGTTTTAGTACAATTTTTTAAAGATTTTAAAATATTCTTTTAATTTTGAGATGGGATTACGCCGAATTAATACATGGCATGCTCATTATGAATAACTTTAATGATTCAATGTTGCTGTAAAATCAAATGACGCTGCTACATTGTTTTTCATTATCTGCGGTATATAAATACATCTGAATTTATGGGATATGACCAAATCTAAAATGCAAGATAATTGTTAAGAAAATCTAAGCTGATTCCATCTCCATTAAAAAAGTACAAAACAGAATGCGTTGTTATTATTTTGCGATGAATTTAAAAATTGTATCTCAGTTCTTGTTGAGTAAAAGTGCACCAGATTTGAATCTATAACCTAACTATGTTATTTAAATTAATATTATATTATTTATATTATTTTTTGAATTAATGTTATTTATTTTATTCTTTAAATTAATATTATAATTTATATTATAATAATAATATTATTATTATTTATCTGCATTAAATATAATAATATGGAAGAATTTTTTGCGATAATCACAACATGTTACTTTGTTTCTCTTGCAGGGCTACCTGCTAAGATGATTTGCCATTAGAAAAACGCCTACAGAAAAACGGATGTGAATAAGGAAAAACTTCAACTGTCATAATGTATTCATCTCCAAGTGACACAAGAAAATACTGGCAGCCTTTATTTCAAAATTTTTTCAGAAAATGATTTTAAGGAAGTAGCTTTAAAGAGAAAGACTCGAAAAGCTTTGGAATTTCCACCAACTCTGAAAGTAAATGCTAAAGAATCTAGGCTTATTTTTTCAGAAATATACAATGACATTTTATCCCTGCCAAAGTTTTTACCCACGGAATGCCATCCCTTCTATAAAAGTTTGAGACACACGAAGAGTGCTGCAGACTATCCAGGAGATGAAGAAGACTGAAATTTTAGTTTTACTACTTTGTATTATGTTATAACATTTTTAAAACATGATATTATGTTACATTTTTTTACCTTTTTCTTTAAACATTTCGTAGTGTAATAAAACAATGCGAACACAAATCTTACGTATATTTTACATCTTACGTATTATGTAGATGAAGAAGAAGTAGACCATACTTAGATGAAGAAGACTGAAATTTTAGTTTTAGTACTTTGTATTACAGTTTTACATTGTTTTTAAACTTGATATTATAATGTAATATTTTTCAACTTTTTTCTCCAAAAATTTTGTAGTGTAATAAAACAATGAGAACACAAATAAATCTATTTTACGTATTATAAACTGAATTTTAATTTCCTAATAGGACATAATGCTTTCATAATAATGTTCTATACAGTTGTTATCACAGAGGTAAAAGGCACTAAGTCCAGTAATTAAACAATAATTGTTTGAATACAAATTATTATTAAAGATTACCAAAATCTAAAATATGTACGTTAGATATATGTAAACTGTATGTACTATGCCATAAAAAACGTTTACAAAGAGTGTAAATAAAAGTGCAAAATTTAAGAAAGCATGTAAAAGAATAATTCAGCTGACTCTCCTTAAATATTTAACATTTGTGACATAGTGCCTTTTACTTCGATACACAGAAATAACATTTTAATTCATAGAAACAATACTTGCGCAGAACATTTTATTTATTGGCATAGCACATGCAAAAAAAAGTTTTATTTACTAGGTAAAGAACGGGCAAATAATCACTTGCATTTTATTATTGAAAAATATGCTATACATTTATTTCTCTAGCAAATTTGAATAAATTTAAGAGCTTTTGTTAAACCTAATTTAAATCAGTTTGCATGAACTTCATGAAATAATTTAGCTAAAAACAAAAATAATATTTTCTCAACAATACAATTCTTTTAAAAGAAATAATTTCATACAAACAATAATCTGTCTCTCAGCCAATCATTTACCTTTTAATCAATTGTATTTAAAGAATTTTATTGTAAACAAAGAAGTTTAAACCAATAATTTTAATTCCCCTCTTCTTTTACGATCAATAGCGCTTGAAAAATACATTTATTTTTTAAGATCTGCACCGAACTCCGATTTGCGCATCAACCTCACGCATGAAGAAGAAACGATCACTTTTGGCGACTTAGTCTGAGTTTGGCGAAGAAACATGTTTGTGTCAATCTTAGTGTGAAATAATTTGCTAATAATCATAAAATTAGCGTTTTTAATAGAAAATGTCATTTATTAGCTGGAATATGGTTATGAATAAAACTTTTATCTTTCACTCTTGACCTTTAAATAATTTTAAATATTTTAAAGTATTATATAAAGTATATATATTATATAAAGTATTATATAAAGTATATAATATTATATAAAGTATTATAAAGTATAAAGTATACTTTATATTATTTCTATTTTCCCAGAGAAAAATTTAATTTATTATACAATACTAGCAGTACTCCCACGGCGTTACACGCGGCATAATGATTTCAAAAAAATAAAAAAAAGCCCAGAATGGTATAAAATAAAGTTTTAAAAACGAAATCAAAACATATGTATGTAATAACTTTTTAAATTTCTTTAATTATTTTTAACGATACCTCATTTTTAATTACTTCTATATCCATAGTAATAAGCGCACTTCTACTTTCACTTCAAGTCACGAGTCTTTCCGGGGAAATCCCCTTTCTTTTGGGTACTTAAACTTTCTGCGCATTCCTATCTGCCCTTTTTTTTATTCCAACATGCAAGCTGACAACAACATACTGTTTCGTTGCTGCTGATGTATCTCCCCATTTGATACTGGTGGATTTCATTTAGGTCATTTTCTCCACTGGTGAGTTCAAACACTGACATGTCGGATCCTTTGTTGACATAATTACAGACGTACTTGATAGACTTCACAGATTGCAATATTCTATTCTGATATGCACATTGACAATTTTTGTTAACAAAGGGCAGTACAGTACAATCCAAGTATTGTCCACGGACACTTCTAATCCTAGAAAAGAGACGTTTGCAGTAAATCCTCCATCTTGTGAAGACCTACGACTATATAGTGGAAATCCGTCCTGTCCTGTTTGTGTTTCTTTCAAAAAATGGCGTGGGTATCAATTTATGCAAATTCCATCCTTCATACATGGAGAACGTGGATTTATGCTTCCGCATGGGCCGTGCACCATCTGGTTTGTTACAATACAAAAAAGATTTGGGGTCTTCTTGTGGATTAGAGATTTCTGCACTAATAAAGTCATCCACTCTGTAAACGTGTAATGGGTCTTTGAGACAAATGAAAATGTGGGCATGAGAAGTAAGACACTTAACTACTCCAAAAATCTTTGCCTTTGTGATAAGATTCATTAGTGTTTTTTGCTTTTGATGAAAGACTCTCTCCAACAAATCATTACGATCCTGTGGTTTTTCCGACAACAAATAGTTCTAGCTTTCAACAATGGAAGAGAAACGCACAGTTAAATATTTGTTTAAACAATGAAAACGATTTGAATTGCGTTGTAACAATGAAAAGAATTGTAAATTATACCTAAAAGTATTTTTAAAAAATTATCAAAATTAAAGGAAATATTGTACGGCAACTTTTTCGTTTAAAACAAACTTTTAGACGTTTAAAATAAACTTCATTAGAAAGGAAATTGCTGGTTCTTTCTTATGATGTATCTATTTTCTTGCTACGATTATTAGAAAAAATGCAATGGAGAAATGAGTTTAAAAAAAACCCCGAAATGCCACAAAATATTAAATAAAAAATTTTCTAGAATTGAATTTTAAAATTCGGGCTTCGAGGTGCATTGAGTCACCATTAGTACTACCTATGTGCCAAATTTCAGGGCTGTAAGTGTAATATTTTATGTCTAAACATCGCACGTACACACAAACACATTGCCTTTTATACATAGAGAGATAATACAATATTCTTCAGAACAGTTTAACAATATATTTGATAAAATGTTTAATAAAAATATATCTTGGATCTATTTTAGCATATAAACGCCTTTATTTCCCACAATATTTTCATTTAACCTTTCACAAATGAACTGAAGATTATCGACGATAAAACTTAGAAAATGATTCTTTTGTGTAAATGTGCCTTCAATTTATATTTCTTAAAAAGGCAAGATTAAGGTTCTTAAAGATGTACCTTCAATTTACCCTTCTTTTCTTTTTAAAATCACGTTTCACTACCAATTCTTGCACTAAAACAACATTTCTTCTCATATTTTTCTCCTATTATCTCTCCTATTTGATTTATTTTGAAATTACCTGAGATTCAGGAAAAGTAAACAAGTAGTTTCTCACCGTTGTGTCACTCGTTTCCTCCAAATCACTTGTTTACGGAAATATATACTTAATTGTAAAGATATTTTTTACAGATAACGGCAATCCTGTTAAGCTACAGAAAAATAATCAAGATAGATATAAAAAACAAAGTGAACTCGAAGCCTAAAATGTCAAAAACATTTTTTCTTCTCCAATTTTATTTTATATTAAATATATATCAAATTAAAATGATAGGCATGTATATTGTTTTTAATGACGATATGCGTTCATACTGTTTATATATATATGTATGTGTGATGCAATATTTCTAATTTAAATATAATCATTACAATTTTTTTTAGCCTGGTCCATTCAATTTACGGAGTCTTCTCCTAATTTTTGAGAGGCAAATTTACATTCGAAATAAGATATTTTTAGCTGCAAACCACAAAAAACTAATTCTTTTGTGCTCAAACTTATTCAAATTATAATCAACTATCGTTTGAATTCCAGAACAATATTCTTAGGATTTTTTTCATATTTTAAATTCGCTTGCAGATTAGTTTAGCCCATTTGTTTCGCAGATGATTGACTGACTCTCAAGTCAATAGCCACAGCAAAATTTGTATTAGAGCATTTAACTTGTGTTATTTTTTTCCTTTTTTAAACATTTTGTTTAAAATTTATTTATTTATTTTTGTTTTAAATTTATTTTTTACAGTCGAGACACTCAAACCAAATCAAAGAAGGTGACTCACGATCAAATGTTTTGTTATTTCATTTTGTCATTATGTTTGTTACTTAAAAACTGGTTATACAGAGACCAAATAAAAATTATCTGGTTTTGGAAGATGGGAAAAGGTAAGGAATGCATTGCCTACAAGCCGAACAGGGCTTAATCAGGCCTTGCATACCAGAGAAAGTAGTATAATAGCACAATAAGCATACTGTATCACTTTTTCATTCCCTTCCTGGTTGACTGATTTATTAGACTAACAATTCTGCAAGGGATATTTGGAAACGGACATCAAAATTTCAACGGCGTTGAGATGATAAAAATGGCACCCGAGAACATCACTCTCGAAGCTTCATCTCTACAAACAACTGGGAACACACCGTAGCCCTCCCAACTCAACAACTGACTATTCTTGTAGACAACCAAGCCAGCATCAAGTCAGCAGCAAACTCAAAGAGCCACAATTCAATTGCCCGGAAAATCTTTATGTTACTCCATAGTCATCCTCACATCAGAGTGTCGTAGATCAAAGCTCATGCAGGTTACATAGGGAACGAAGAAGCAGACAGACTGGCTAAGGAGGCAGCAGAAACGGAAAATTTTCCTGAAACACCACTCGAGTTTCCAAATCTTTTATAAAAACATTCTTACGTCAGAAGATGTTGGCCACCTGGCAAATGGCTTGGGATGATGGAGATACTGGGAGGCTCTTTCATAACATCATTCCCAAAGTTAGCTTGCAACCAATCAACTAGACACGCAACGAAGTTTTGTCTTTCACTGGACATGGGCCTTCCCCTTCGTTTCTCCAAAGATTCAACCTTGCCGAAAACTCATTCTGTTCTTGTGGGGGAATCGGCACACCAATCCATTATACTACGGTTTGCCTCCTCACAACCTCCTACTATATGGTTCCACCCAGCAAACAACATCAGCCAATATGGTTCCATAGCGTAGCCAACAATTCAACGTCAAGAAGGAAGATAAATAATTTGCTCCACTTTCTCCAAAGAGAAACCAGTCTTTTCCGTCCAGATCCCAATTAATTGCTTTTTTCTTTCCTTCAATAGTCTTCTTAGTTGAATCCAATGCTATCGTCCCATTCCCACAATCTTGGCCAACATTTCCATAAATAGCAACTTCTGTAACCGAATATCCTATTCCTCCTACGATGAGGGAATTTAAAACCAACCAAACTTCAACTATCCATCCTGCGTCTTCATCTCTCCATCCTTTTCTTTGGAGATGGAAGGTCTCGTTTCTCCAGTTCAACATTCAACTTCGCCTCCTCTTCAGTCCATCATCCCCTAATGAACTCAGAACTGCTTTAGTCGTTCTTTCAGGACTTTCTTCCAAGATCCACCGTGTTTCTCCTTCTTCAAATAGAGTTCCATCAGCTAACTCTTCTTCAAATTCGAACTTATTAAAACAATGTGCGGTCCATCTCTCTGTTCTTGTGTGCATTTTTATGTTATTTTTATTATTGTATTAATTTGTTTTTCATCTTTTTCCTTTCATTTTTTGTTTTTGGATGTATTTTTTACTCTTCTTATAGTTTTTCCATTAGTTTTTATTATTGTCCATGCCTTTAGTTTTTATTATTGTCCAGTTATTTCATGTATAACTGTGTAATTTTGTGTTTTTTCAAAGTTTTATTTTACTCTGTGTTACCAAAATATTTTTATAATGTATAGCACAATAGCAATCCTTCCTATTGCTCCTGTTAACATTTGTAAACTTGTTGCGTTTTTAATTAGGCAGCAGTATAGAGAATTGTCAAGTTTTAAGAGAGGTCACCTCCTCGGGTGTTGAGATTTTTCTTCCACTTCATGACCGCGACACTGCTTAAATAACCTTATGGTTATAGTTGTAGGGGCATAGAGTGGTGTTATGTTATATATTTAGCAGACAATAGGCCCCATATGCACGGCTCATCCTATTTATAATCGGGTCTCGCACTCGTGTTCCTACAATTTCGAACCCAAATTATGCCCCAAGTCTCAGCCGCTGTTAACTTCTTCATTCACTTGAGATGGTAGTTTTCAACTTAGGCTTGTTCCACAAAATCAAAATCCCCCCCACCCTCCACCCGCAATTCAATCAAGTTTTCTGATACTTCGTTAGTGAATGTTTCACATGACCCCCTTACATTTGGCAAAAAACACAAGACTTGGATTTTGATTATAATACCAGAAATTAGATTTTTTTCAGTTTATTGATTTCCATTTTTTACTTGCTACAACTTTATTTATAACTCATGTGTTTTAATGGATTTCATTGTGCCATTAATCATTTTCTTTGTTTCTATTTCGTTGCTCATGTTTCAAAAGAAAAATTATAAATAAAGACTTGTCAACTTTTTGTGGAACTTTTAGTTTTGTATGTCAAATGAAATCGATAAAATAAGTAAACGGAAAGACGGAGACAATGTCTGATCTGATAATGCAAATGTCGTGTTAGAGGAAATCTGAATTTCAGTCACTCTTTGAATATAAAGTAGGAACTTTTATCTCGTGGCTTTACTCGTGCTTTCTTCTTCGAGAATCTCCTCGTGGGTTGTATCACATAAACTGGTGCCACATTTAAACGCAAAATCCGGTAAAAGAATAACTGCATTTCAGCGCGTATGATTAGCGATTTCAGAAACCAGCGGAAGTCTTGGTGGTAGATTTCCTTAAACAAAGTAATTGCCTCCGGTGTTTTGAAAAACTTTAAATTTTGTATGCGAAAGAAATGGCTTGAGTACATCCTAAAGTGCTCAATTTGTAACGAAAGATTACATATGATAAAATCTAGAAATGTTTAAAATTTCTACGTATCAGTAAATTTTTTATAAAAAGGTAAATCATGTTATCGAAGATAGCTTTTTTAAACATCGTTACCTGATTAAAGATTTTCAGTTTTATTTCTTTTATAGTGGAACACTGACCGAAAGTACATTTTCGTTAAATAATAATTGATTATCTCCCTGTTTTTACGATATTTTAATTCCCACAGCTAGCTCGGGTGTCGTCTTCGTCATTTGAGTGTAGTTCAAATTTACCTGGTGAGTTCTCAGGTAGCCCTATAATAGCTTCAAAACGGAGTGCTAATCTGATCAATCTTACCAAATTTTGAAACGAGGGGGAAAGTTCCATTGTTCATAGTAACTTATCTACACAAGATTTATTTTTATAAATAGGACTTTAAAATTTAAAAATAAATTTCGTGTACATATACTTTTTTTTCTTCTTTCACTTTCGCGTATACAGATTTATATAAAGAGAAAGTAATTGTGATCGTCAAAAAATTCGACATCAAAATTTTAATGAATCTTCAAGATTCAAAGCTTCCCGAGCCCAAAAAGGCATATTTTTGGAATTATGTAAGTATGTTTGTCTGTTTGTTTGTCTCTCTCGAAAACGCGATGAGATAAAAGAATAAAATTTGATAGATGGGCTTTATACCAAAAGTGTAGACCTATAAAATTTTGGATGAAATCCTTTAGTGGGAAGTCTGTCTGTCTAACCGTCCGAGTGCATGTGAACGCGTTAACTCAGAAACGCATTTAGCCCGATGGATGAAAATTGGCACATGATTTTATCACCTGAGTTGTAGATCTACATCAGATTTTGAATTATATCCGTCCACTAGCTGACTGTCTATAGGTAGATCTATTTGTGTGCATACAAATGCGATAATTCAAAACTGCAATAAGCTAAAAAAATGAAATTTGATATCAATTTGATTTGAGTTCTTGATATCAAAATTATGTCCGGTCTTGATGTCCGGAACTTTAACCGTCATCCTTGCCATCACACCAGCAAATTTTTTACAGTTCGAGGTTTTAATAAATCATTCCATATAAGTTTATAAAAAATTTTCAAAGAAATATGTGGTTTTAAAACATTTCATCAAAATTTGTCTTGGCGCCTATCTATTTCTGTTATTTGTATTCCTTTGTGCATCATTTATTTATTTATTTTTATATTTCTTATTCGTTCTATTTAATATTATTTCTTATATCAACAATTACTTCTTCATATTCTTTCTTTGTTTTATTTTCTTTAAGTTATTTTTATTTATAAATAAATAATGGTTTCTTTTGCATAGTATATGCATATTTAGGGTCGTGAAAGAACTCTCTAGACTAACACTGGGCCACACATTTGTTTTTCGGTTGGAAAAAAGATCTCAAGGGGAAGATGCCTAAGAATCCCCGTCATAAATCAAACGTTTTAATTAAACTTTAATATCCCCCATGGCAAGTGCCAGGCCAATAGTCATACCAAGATTGTGATTTTAAAATATAAAAATAGTAAAACTCTCTGGAGGCATATTTAGAAATGAACTTTGTGACTTAAATATATTTTTCAGATTTTCATAAAACCACACTTCATATCATATGTTTACCGACTTTTTCCTATTGCGAGTTCGACTATCGATCATAAAAGCAAATCAAATTCTTTGAGAATCTGTTGTCAGTCATCCCACTTGGTCCAGCATAGGGGAGAGTGGGGTAAAACCGGGTACCCTTGATTCAGACGCTATTATTTTTTCTATCTAACAGACAGATACTGAATTACACTCTACTAGTCAATAAAAAGCAAAAGTCATAGTGGCGTGTTGTAGCTGTTGAATGAGATACATCTGTGAGGGTTTATTAGTTTTAAGAACGTCAACTCTCTAATATTCGTTTGATTTTAAACTGTCCTTACATAAAATTCATTACAGTTATAAAAATTATATTTAGTCCATCTTATTATGCATTTACTGAGGATTCATACCCTATCAAACAATAAGGATTTACTCCAATAATTGCGCTGTTCTATATCGTTTTCATAACCTCTGCTCTCTGGGTAAAATGACCGGGGCAGTTAGTATTGATGATTACTCCGATTAAGACGATAAAACACATCAGACGTTGATTGTTTATATTTCAATGATGTATTTTCTAATTTAAATAAAGAAGAAGGGTTAATCCAATGTAAAAACTGTCTTAGCTGTGCCCACGAAAGCTGCAGTGGCTCAGAGGAAGAAGACATCTGCTTTACATATGAATTTTGTAACTAATAAAAAAAGTTTTTTATATTAATTAAATTGAATGAAATTTCTTGCAATCCAAAGGATTTTTTCGATAATTTTTTGTTATAAATGCTGATGAGAAATTTTCCGTGATACAAATGTTTTCAAAATTTTCGCGACCCCCCAATATTCTGTACCATCTTATTTAGGATCACGATTCATAGTTTAAGCAGCATCGATTTCAAATAAAACACGGTTTGCTTCAAGGAACAGAATTTCTGAAAGAATATTGATAAGTGTATTCCCATTTTAAAATATCGCAGTGCACCTTTAGATAGAT
>BGPR01000001.1:3599910-3778260 GCA_013235015.1 Araneus ventricosus
TAAGTGTATTCCCATTTTAAAATATCGCAGTGCACCTTTAGATAGATGTAATAGAATAAATTACTCCTTTTTTTTAACGTCTTGGCAATTCCCGTTACTGCATACTACATCAGAACTTGAAGTCTACTTTACTTTAAAAAAATAATAAAATATTTTCTGACGCACACAATATGGATTAGGATAGGTTATATGTAGTTGTTTTGATTTCAAAGGGTTTAACTTTTTTTTAATCGTCATTACAAGCATCAAGGTCAATATTTTTAATCTTTTCGCTGGAAAGAAAAGAAGAAGAATGGGTTTTATTTTTAAGTAATTTTTAATGGCAGTTATAAATAGTATTCGCTTATTCTTATTTTCATATTAAGTTATACTATAACATTTTTTCTTGTTAATTGATAAGAAAATCATTTTATATTGTCATTTTATTGTTCAACCGCAGCTGTGTGAATCTTTATAAATGTGGTAAGGAGTACAGGAAAAGGAAATGGAAAACAAATTTTGGGTTTTAATTTTTTATTAAAATAAATTTGTTAAAATACTTACTTAAAAGAAGAGAAAAAATGTTTTAAGTTTATTGATTAAATATAAAATTACTCAAAGTTAATGGAAAAAGACAGAAAAAACCCCTCAGTGTTACAAATATGCATCACTGCACAGAACAGAACACCGTCTCTTATCCCCGGACCCGTGACCAAACTGGTCATTGAACGGTTTGATGGGCAAGACATGGGATTTTATTTAAGAAAAAAAAAGAAAAAAACAAAAACAAAAAAAGAAAGAAATATTTACACTATGTACAGTATAGGCATTTTCACTTTTACACTATTAGTTCGAAATAGTCTTCTTTTCTTCAGATGTTGTTTTACCCTTCTTCTTTGAAGGTAAGGAGGAATGTCCAGTAATTTGGAGCATGTTGGTTCAGCTCGCTGGAAAGTTGAAGGCTAGGAAGGCCGGAAAATATCTCTGTTTTCGCTTGTGAATTTGACAATCCTACGAATTTTATGCCTGTAGACGAGGTTACTAGCGATTCTTTTCAGCCACTCTTGTTCGAAGTTTGACACTGGCTTCCTCATATGCCAAGACACTGTGAGAATACACTCCGTGGCATAGTGAAGTGCCCTGCCAATTCCACCACAACTGCAATAATCGCTGTCCAGAAAGGTGAAACTTTTGATGTAGGCAGGGTAAGGGCAGTGTTGAGAGAAGACGATAACATCCTCTCTAATCCAGTTAGTGGGACGGAGACTAACTGAAGGCATGATATTATAGAAAGATTGTTTAAAAGTTACAGCACCCCCAAGATTACATTACACGAGCCGACACTGTATATAGTATATATAATTTAATATATAACTGTTTATTTTTGAAACATATAAACATTAATACATCTTTTGACAATGATCTAAAGGCTAAAAAATAAAAAATAATTAAATTAAAAGGAACTTTTACTTTTTAGTTTATCAATAAAAGCGTGATTTAAAAACTGTTTTCAGTATTTATTTGTTTATTCAAAGAAAGCACACTACAGAGATAACTCCATTTACAGAGTGCATGATCAAAAACATACAAAAAACACAAGCCAAAAAGTGAATTAAAACACAAAGAAAAAAAAGTAACTGCAGAGAATACAACAGTTCAAAGCTCAAAACCTCATCAATTATAAAAATGTAAACACATAAATGTTTTAAAATGAAAACACATAAATGTTTTAAAATGAAAACACGCAATTACAAAAGCACTAAAAATACACTGAGGCTCCAAAAATCCATGTTGCACACCGTCACATTAAAATTATTAAAAAAAATCACACAATTTTTTTAAAAACATTTAAAACACAAAATCAAAAAACCATTAAAAAAGCAAGGGTCAAAAAGTCAAACACAAACACTAGATCAACATATTAAAAACTTAATATGTATAGTCAAGTGTAAGAAAAGGAAAAGAAATCAGGTCATGTATTTAAAAGTTGAAAGCAATTCGATTTAAAAACAGTAGGAGACATATGATAAATGTCCAGTTCACCAGAGATCTTGTCAAAAGTCTTATAAAATTTATACAACGAGAACTTGTCAATATAATTAAATCGAAAATACACATTAGGAAAAGAACTTGGTTCTAAACTTTAAACTTATATTGCTATGAACTTCAGTTATAACCCACAATTTCCTTTTTTTTGTGCGATTTTTAATGTTTGTGACGTGGGGTAGAACAGTGCACAGCAAAATATTTACAGGCGCACCGCCGAATTTAGATATTTCTACACCCTAGGACGAAGCATAAGTAGATGAAAAATGAGAGTTCAGCCACATTGAGGGATTGAGAAGGTTCTTGAGGTTCTGCCCATCCCCACCTCTCCCCCTCCCTTCCCTATCACTTCTCAGATAAGGAATTTTCAAGATACCGATTCAAGATTAGGACTTGAGATAAGGAATTAATTATTTTTTCGGACTTTGAAAATTTTTCGAGTGTTTTTAGGGACTTGGAGTTTTTAACATCCTTTTACTAATAATCTCACTCTCTCGCAGATTTGCATCAATTATAACTTATCGTTAATTAAAATAAAGTCATTAAAAATAAAATAAACATAATAATTTGATACTTATAAATTAGATATAATATTTTTCACAAGATTAAGCCCAAGCCACCAACCACTTCTCTATAAGGAATTAATTATTTTTTCTATCTTTCTTTCGAACTTTGAAAAATTTTGGAAATGTTTTTTAGGGATTTAGATTTTTCAACATCCTTTTACAATTAATCTCTCTCATAGATTTGTGTCAATCATTATTTATCGTTAATTAAAACTTAAAAATTAAAATAAAGCATTTAAGCATAAGAATTTAAAATTAAACAATTTTCAGTCGTTACTTAACATTAATTAAAATAAAGCATTTAAACATGAGAATTGAAAACTTTAAAATTAATTAGCAGGATCAAGCCCAAATCACCCGATGCATCTTAAGGACACATCGCCTCAATCCAGTTTTCTCATGCGATAATTAAACAATTTTCAATCAATACTTAACATTAATTAAAATTTATATTAATTATTTAATATGTTAATATTTAATTAATCCATTTAAACATATTTCTTTCGGACTTTGAAAATATTTCAAACTTCTTTCCATTCATTGAGACTTAGTATTTTCTCGGCTGTTTGAACAAAAATTTCTCGAATTGATCTTACAATCTTATTTTATTTTTATTTTCATTTTTTTTTCGTCGTGCGAATTTTTAATTTGTTTTCAGGAAAATTTCAAAATCTTACTCATTTTTTTTCTCTTCTTAAATATAGAAAGCTTACTTAGATGCTAATTTCATAAAATCTTTTTCTTAATTAAATCAGTTTTATAAGAATAATTCTTCTAATGAACCAGCTTCGATTTATTTTTCTCTCATAATTCAAGTTCACTTTTTTAGTTGTTTGAACTCATTTTTTCCCATTAACAAACACGATTATTGAATATTCTACCAATGAAATACAAGAGCACTAAAAATCTGTTAGGTTTGAATAAGTTAGCGAAGTGAAACCTATAAATCCGTTTTTAACTGTTTCGAGAATAACAAAACTTTAAACTCTTTATAAGTTCGAATTATTTTCTTAAACTTCAAAGTGTTGGCATTATTCTTACAAACTTATGTCTTTCCACGTTTCAATTCCTTTAACATAGATCAAATAAATTTAACTTCAATAACAGCAACAATTCAACTTCGCTCTTCGTTTTGAACTTATTTTTCCCATTAACAAAAATTATTTTAGAATATTCTATCAATAAAATACAAGAGCACTAAAAATCTCTTAGGTTTGAATAAGTTAACAAATGAAACTTAGAATTCCGATTTGTGACTGTTTCGGGAATAACAAAACGTCAAACACTTTTAAAGTTCGAATTATTTTCATAAACTTGAAACTGCTGTCATTATAAGTGAATAAGGAATATAAGTGAGAAAAAAAATCACATGAAAGTTGTTTCAGCCCCGATTAGAAAAATACCCCCAAATTCTGGTAATTTCAAAATAGCTTCAAAATTTAATCTGCTGATTTTAAATGTTTTTATTTTGACCAAAATGTGTGATGTCACACTTCTTGTTACCCCCTCCCTCCCCCTTGTCACAAACTGTCACAATTTCATGAACCCCCTCCAAGCGTGACATCATTTACGGACGGCCCCTTTTATTACGTACACCCTCCAGACAATTTTTGTATAGCAACACGTTTGTTGAAAGTAGACCTTATCCTTATTAACACAAGATACTCTACGATGTTGTGTGGCATTCAGAATCTCGCAGCAACATCGTGGAGATATCGCATATTATCTTGCGCTAATAGGAATATAATACCACCTCTTTCCTTCACTTTCTCAGACTCCCCTGTTAGCAAAAGATGCCCTGCAATATTCATACGATATCTATGTTGTTGCATGTCGAAGCAACATCATGGAGATCTCGTAAAGCAACTTATGCTAACAGGGTCCCATATAGCAATCTTAGTTTGTAACAAAGTTGCAGCACTCTTGTTATGCAAGTCTGCAAAATTGCAGCAAGTTCAGCACGGCAAGACCGCAAGTTCATAACAAGACTGTAGGTAGTAAACGCAAACTTCGAAGTCACCATGCGACAAACTTGCAGTGAACTTGACGTGTCAAGTTCATTGCAAACCAATAGAAAAAATAGCTTGTCGCGTCAAATTTACTGCATATTCAGGGCCAGAGAGCAATTTTTGTTTGCATCAAAGTTGCAGCAATCTTGGACTGCAAGCTTGCAGCAAATTTGACACGGCAAGACTGCAAGTTCATAACAAGTTATCGCAAGCTTCGAAGTTACCATGCGACAAGGTTGCAGCAAGCTTGCCATGTCAAGCTCATTGCAAACTAATAGAAAAATAGCTTCCCGTGATTGGTATATCCCCCCTTTTCAAAGCCTTATTTAACTGAGGGCTCACCCTTTGTTCCACCCTTTTTTATTACCGCAGAAAAAGACGTTGAGGTTGCCTTACTACAAAGGGGTAACTCATTTTACGCCTTCTTTTATTATCGCGTAACAAGGCGGTGGGGTTGCCTTTCCCCTTTTTTCCACCCCTTCTGACCGCACACTGAGTTATTTTTAAAGGAAATTACATTAACGATCCGTGTGGTTGTAGAGAGCAGCGCGATTCGAACCGACGATCGGATGGTGCCGAAGCCGGTTGCTAACCGCAATGCAAATTGGGACTCCAGGAAAGGAGTTTTCGCTTCGTCATTGTGTTAAGTTTGCCGTGTCAACTTCACTGGAAACTTTTTTTACAAGGCGTGTAGCCGATTAGGCTTTGTTACTTTGAAGGAGTTTCGCTGCAAATTTGTCACGTCAAGTTTGCTATGACAAGATAATATCAAGAAAAAATCAAACTTTCTGCAAATGTGCATGCTACCTGGGGGGTATTTTACCCCTACTTCAGAGGCGTTCCTACAGAAGGAAACTCCCTTTTCCCCACCCTCTTTTAATATCACGGAATCGGACGGTGGGGCTGCCTTTCCCCTTTTTCCCTCTCCCTTCTGAGCGCAAACGAGGTGTGTACTGAGTTATTTTTAATAGAACTTACTTTTACGAACCAAGGACATCCCAGATAGCATGTACACTTGCAGCAAGTGTCATTTTTCTTGATATTAGCTTGTCATGACAATCTTGAAGTGACAACTTTGCAACGAACTTCCTCCAAAGCAGCAAATTTCCCGCAAAGTAACAAAGCATAATCGACCAACCCACTTACAAAACAAGTTTGCTGTGAAGTTGTTATGACAAACTTCACACTACAATTGTAAAACAAGTTTGCTTCAAAATTGATACAGCACACTTACACACCACGACCTGGATACAGTTGTATAATATCTGATTTTGATCTTTGTCTCTGTTTTAAAAACATTCGATTTTTAATAGCATCTCCTAGACCATCCTTCTTTTTATTAATTCAATAAGTCAATGATAATTTGTAAAAAAATTAATTAGGTCTTTTTATAAAAAATATTGAAAAATTCTCCATCTTTTTACTAAATATAGAACTCGTACTTTAAAGAAAACTATATATCGCCTTTTCCTTAATGTTGGAATTTTAACGTTCATGAACAAAATGAAACTTAAAAAACAGTCAATGTTTGTTGAAAAATAATAACTTACAATTTGTCCCATATTTTTAAAAGTAATTACTTTTGAACCCTAATTTCATAATTTATTCTACTAGCAAAACGTTGTTATTAGCGAAAATCGCTCTCTGTCTCTTTGACTTCAAATCATATTCTCAACTCAAAATTTAATTAAAATTATAAAATAAAGAAAACAGTTTAAAAGAAAACGTGTAGATGCACGATCTATTAGTGCAATCTTCTTCTTCTTGATTACGGGACACCTTGCCCCTGGTCCCGGAGACGAGTCCATTGTCAGGATAGTGCTGAGGGCCCGTGAGATGTTCTCGTGCTATTTTTTCTTTATATAGATACATATATACACTTTCTCGTACATCGATGCTTCCATCCGGAGGGTCACCAAAATGTGCAAGACAGTTTAGATGACGTGGTTTCATGCTGCCGCAGACTTGGTCGGCTCTAAATTCTAACAGAAATTGACAAGCAGAAAAAAAGAGAAAAAAAACAGGACTAAACCTGTGGAACGAGGTTATTAACCTCCTGATAAATAGAATGAAGGAGACCTAAATTTTCCTCTCTGTTTAAAATTGTGGACAGATTATCTTTATCATAAATTAGTTTTTTTGCATACTTTTCCGTGAATGGGCAATTCACTACGTAGTGTAAAGTATCTCCCACAGCGCCACAAGGGCATTTGATGTTCAAGCTCCTCCCAAACCTTACAAAGTACGCTGGGAATCTACCGTGTCCACTCAAAAATTGTACAATAAAATGACTAAATTTTTTCGTATGAATGGAAACCGCCGGTATTAGTTTTTCTGTATGTCTGCCGTTTTTTGTTGTGGGCGAAGCCCTATTAGTGCAATCTACCCTCTCTTATAAGAGTTTAGCTGGCTGAGTGGTTAAGGCGACTGGTTTAGGAAGCGGGAGTCGGGGGTTGGAATCCGAGGTTGTCTTCGCTCTCTGTTTTTGCTGTAATTTGCAATGAGTTTGTCGCGTGGTGACTAACTCGTTTGCGTTAATTTGTTTCAAGCTTGCACTCTTGCCGTGCCAAACTTGCTACAAGCTTGCGGATTTGCAGAGCAAGGATTGCTGCAACTTTTCTACAAACTAAAATTGCTATCTGGGATAGCGCTTCCCGTTTGTTTTGCCTTTTGCCCGTCAACAATTTTATTTTATGGTCGTGTTCTTGTTTCTTGTTTATTTGAGGTAATGTAGAACTTCCGCCATACCGATTGACTTCTTGTATAAAGTTTCGTCAGTGGAAATCTTCAAAATTTCAACATTCTGTTGGAAGATGTTAATTCCCAGATAGCAATTTTAGTCTGCAGCGAGCTTGCACTGTAAGGTTGATACGACAAGAGTGCAAGCTTGAAACAAGCTTGCAGAAGCGACGAAGTCACTACGCGACGAACTTGCAGCAAGCTTGCCACGTCAAACTCATTGCAAACATAGCAAAAACAGAGTACGAAAAAAACCTCGGATTAGAACTCGCGACCTAGCGCTTGCTGGCATGACGCCTGAACCTGGAAGCTGGACTGCGAGGAGAAAATAGATTGTGCTAACAGATCGCGAATACGATTTATTTTAAACTGTTTTCTTTATTTTATAATTTTTATTAAATTTTGAGTTGAGAATATTATTTGAAGTCAAAGAGACAGAGAGCGATTTTCGCTAATAACTACGCTTTGCTAGCAGAATAAATTATGAAATTAGGTTCCAAAAGTAATTACTTTTAAAATGGGACAAAATGTAAGTTATTATTTTTCAACAAACATTGACTGTTTTTTAGGTTTAATTTTTTTTATAAACGTTAAAATTTCAACATTAAGAAAAAGGCGATATAATTTTCTTTAAAGTGAGAATTCCATATTTAGTAAAAAGATGGAAAATGTTTCAAAAATTTTTTTTATAAAAAAAGTTAGTTTTTTCACAAATTATCATTGATTTATTGAATTAATAAAAAGAAGGACGGTCTAGGAGATGCTATTAAAAATCGGATGTTTTTTTTAAAACAGAGACAAAGATAATTATCTCTTTTGTGCTATCATCTTTGCATCAAACTTGTTTTGCAAACTCACAGCAAGCTTGCATTGCAAGAAGGGGTGCCGCTAGTTGTCACGGCGAACTTGTGACAAACTCGTTTTGCGAGCGTGGATGGCGATTCTGCATTGTTAGTTTGCCACAAGTTCACTTCAAGCTTGACGCATCAGATTTGCCATGACAAGGTAATATCAAGTAAAAATCATAGTTGCTGCAAACGTACGTGCTACCTGGGTTAATGTTTTTGATTTGATCTGATTGGGTTTTTTGGGGGGATTTTCAGCAACAAAGACTATTATCCCCTATTCCCCATAGTTGTTTTCAATCCGTAATCAAAAAGGAGATGAAAATTGCCATCAAAAGGAGGGCTAAAATTATTGTCGATCTGATTCTGTGAAGAGAGAAAAAAAATGACACCCTCTCTCCTAGAAAGGCCTCCGTATTCTTTTTTTTGAATTAATTGTTTTAAATTCTTTTATTGTTATGGCTTCGAGATACTTTTGTAGCTTTCCCACGTAGCACAAGATATTGTCTTATATCATAAAATTCGAGAAAGTAATATTGTACAATATTTTTCCCAATATTGAAACAGTGTAAAACGTAAGACTTTTTCAATACTGTACAATGTTTTTTTCATAATATTGGATAATGTCATATAATACTCTATAATATTATACCATATTGAATAATATTATATAATATTGTATAATGTCATATAATACTGTATAATATTATACCATATTAGATAATATTGTACTATACTGAATAATATCATATAATATAATATTATAGTGAATATTTTAAAAATACATTTTAGAAGCATGGAAAAATATTAATCACTTAATTCCGAACTTCTGGGTAACACTTCGTTATTTTTTGAACAACACATCTACTTACAGCAAGCTTTGAACCCGGGACCTTCTACATCTCAATCCGAAGCCGTACCCCTAGACAAGCGAGACTCGCAGCAGTGAGCGTAAATAATGATAATAAAATGTAGTTACAAAGTTCGGATCTCTACGAAATTTCATATTCATTCACAATTAATCTGAATAGTTTTCTTAAATAAATTATCTTTTATCGTTACAATTTCGAGTTCAAAATGAAATTAGAAGTCAAAGAGGAAGCAATTTTAGCTCTTATATCTAAGTTTGCTAATTTAATAAATTAAGGCAATAAGGTTTAAAAGTAATTATAATAATATGTTTGAAAGGTTTTCAAATAATTTTGAAATTTATTTATTCCTCTTTCAATGTATTAAGAGACGCCATTTATAATTAGAGTATTGATTGAAAATCAAATACAAGATTCTCAACAAAAAATCACGTGCATATTTTTACGATGAGAATAAGGGGTCTATTCTGGTACCCCCGGTTGGGTTGGGTTCCGCATGTTAACAACGGAACCCAACCCAGCTCCCAATCCAACCGGGGGTACCAGAATAGACCCCTAACACTCAAACTTTTAATCCATATGTGAGAGCTGTTTTATGGTTAACTTCATTAGTTGAATCCGGCCCTCCTTTTATACACAGTAAAACAAAATGACTATGCAAACATTATTATTCAAATGAACATTTTTTTAAAATACTTTTTCAGGATATTGAGTAATATAGTGTTATTGTATTCCCATGCTGCCATCTGGCGACCAATAAGAATAACTTCACCTCAAAATAAGATTCAACGCTGATATATATTGTGTTACGGTATTTTTGTGCTGCCATCTGTCGAACATAAGGAAAACTTCACCATAAAATATTGACCAATGCTATTTAATGTAAAAATCAAAATATCATGTGCATTGTATTGTATAGTATGATATAATATTCAGCATCTTAAAGAATAATTGTTCCAATGGTGTTTTTGCCATAAAACCTCCAATCGAGTGATATCCTGAGTTAAAATGAAGATTTTTATAAGTAAACATTGTTTATATATTATTTGTGAAAATTTAATATCTCGGAAATACTGATACATACAATACTTTATTACAGTATTCGGTGTTCATAATATTGTATAACATTGTGCAAACATTATATAATATTTCTGTGCTATCTGGATTCAAAGTTTACTTAAAATAAAAAACTCATTTTGTGGAAAGGCTGCCATAATTTTTCGTTATCGCTCTTTTCGGCGACATTTAAGCTTGTTTGGTGGTTAAATTTTTAATCAAACGATTTAACTATTTACAATCGTTCCATTTGAAATATAGCCGTTTTAAATAATAATAATAATAAATTAAACGAACTCAAAGAACACAGAATTCAAAGCTTTGTGTACCATGGAAAGAATTGATTCGAACTTGGTGCCTGAAATCCAAATAAACAAGACAGAAAATTCGACCATACTATGGAACCGAAATTCCTCATAAATGAATGGATTCTATGTTCAGTGTTTATTGATATGTTTGAAGTGAAGATAAAAGAAAAAGGGAATATTCTCGAACTTTAGAAAATAACTATTTTTATTTCTGCAAAAATGCATTTCCTTAGTGGCGGTTAAAAAGCTAATGAAATTAAATAGAAACTCCATAGTAAAACCGACAGTAAAAGATGACGCATGCGCAGAATCATAAAAGTTTTAACTGGGCCACGGCAAGTCTCTGTCCGAACTTGACAGCGACATTTTACTGTCGGTTTTACTGTTCGCGTGTAAACCCCGCTTTAGCGACATTAACTTTTCATCGTCTGTTTTTGCTTTGAGCTGCTTGCCATGTTTTTAAACTGTTCTTGTCAAATAAGAGGAAAGATGCGAAGATGTTATGTTGTAATTATGTGTTTTAAAATTCGATTGTTAGCTATATAAACTCAAGGAACGATTTGAAGACAGTTAAATAGGTAGTATGAAATCATCTCAACCAAGATAGGATAAGGTCACAGAGAAGGTGTAGATCACAGAGAAGTAGAATCAAAGGTCTCACTCCCATAGACCCTAATGGCAACTTTTTTAACATTGCGTTTCACATAGACAGTACGCCACCAATGTGCCACAATGGAACTAACCGGACGTTTCCCTATCGTCATGACAACGATATAAACAGTTATTTAAACGTCACAGCGACGGCATTGTGACGCGAGAGGAAAGGAAGACGTTTCTCTATCGTCATGACAACGATGTAAACAGTTACTTCAATTCCTATCGTTATTATTTTTATTGAATTTTTCGACGTTTTGTTTTCCGACGATTATTTAATTTGAGAATAGCCGATTTCTTTTGATACTTTATTAATTTTACTGTCTAAATAATATAATTCTGAAATAACGTTTTTCTCACCAATTTGAATCTCACTCTTTGTAGAGTACCAATAATTTAAAACATATGAATATACAATTGAAGAAATAATAAGTTTATTTCAGATACATGAATTATATTTAAAATAATTAGCCTCTTTGTAGAGTACCAATAATTTAAAACATGGATATACAATTTAAGAAATATTAAATTTATTTCAGATAAATAAATTATATTCTTTATCAAGAAAAGTTCTTTCCAATCAAAATTTTTTTTTATTCCAGAGGAAATTATTTTTTGTCAAGTTAATATTATACTATCTTTTTCAGAATATGCTGAAACAATAAATTAATTTTTCATAACTTCACACTCATTCTTTTTAAAGATAAAAAACTTAAAGAATGTAATTTTAATACAGAAAATTCATTTGCAACGTTAATATTTATCAATTTTTGTATTCCCCAGTAAGAAATTAATAATGTTATTTAGTTTTGTACCAAGATGCTATAATAAAATGTCAAAGACTCAAAATAAAGCACACTATTTTATTGAGCAAACATAATTAGTAACAAAATATTATGAATAAATGACCTTTTTAATAAACCCCAAAAGCTGAGCATAATGGAATGACCTTCGCGCCTAGGGTGGTCCTACCAGGAGTTTAAACTCCCGACCCACTTCGCTCATTCTACTCAGCATAGGGATTTTTGATTAAACACCATAGACAGAAATTTTTCAAATACACATGCCAGCTGAAATATAGGAAAATTTAAAGCAGCATTAAGCTTATATCTGTACGACTTTTAATATACACAATTTAAATACTTTATTAAACAAAAACAATTTTCAAGATATTTAATAATAAGATATATCAACAATCATTTTTTAATTATCCGAGACCACAGAGCTTATAATACAAAATAATTCTTTTTTCTCAAAGAACTGAAGTTGGATAATGCATATGCATCATGAATTTGGCATTTAAAGAAAAATAAAAGAATGTAATTTTTTAAAATAAAATATTGTTAGCATAAAGAGTGTAATGATAACATAGAAACCGACTCATTGTAAGATAACACAGTTCCAAAATTTATTTCCTCAAATTAACTAGAAAACTGCTCATCATAATCAATCATAATACGTAGTTCATCTATAATATGAGTTCCTTTGAACATAAATTATTTTGCACATTTTTAGACAAATATCTACAAAATCTTGGTGCATTTCATATGACCAGCCATCCTGCAGACAAAACAGCTCCAACATTGACAGACTGCCTGAAAAAGAAACAAATTTCTAGTAGATTCCATTTGTATAACACAAACCAATTTATTTTTATTAAAGACTCCACTTCATTGTAAACGTTGAATATTATGAATAAAATATTCACCTTCAGCCAATAACAATTAATTTTCTTCTATGAAGCTGTGTTAAATAAAACAGATTAAAATATTTTGAGAACTTTATTAAACTAGTATTAGCCAATATGCTTATTAAACACATTTCCTACATTTTATTTACACAAATAAGAATGAATATTTTAATTTGTCTCTGGGAAACGATGTTAAAATAAATACTAATAAAAATAAGAAACTTCTTAAAAGGGAATGGAAGTTTGCATAAGGATGCTGTACTAAGATACTGAATTATTTCTAAGATACTAATAAGCAGTATGTAATAATAATAAATAAGTGTAAACATTAAACAGACTAGAGATATTTAATCATTTCATTCTATTTCACAGTAGGCATTTGTAAAAAAGCTTGCTTCGGATATAATTACACATACTAAATATAAAACATCTCAATATTACTTCAACTTAGAGCACAAATAACAGCAACAATTTTTATACTATAAAAACTCAACTAAAACTTACCACTCAAAATCAATATAATTATAAATGCAATATTTATGGTTTTCAGCTGCATTTCAATATTAAATTAGTGATAAAAGAATTTTAACTTGTAAATTACTTTGACAGTTCACAATACATCATAGCAATAGTTATAATAAGTTTTTCTGAGAGTAATAAGGAAGGGTTCCATTAATATCTTTTAAAATTATTTTAATTACCAAGTCATACTATGTAGAAATAAATCTGTCAAAAAAAAAGGACTACAAAGAATTCATGCACATTTTTGTCAGATTATTTCATATGGTAGGCATTTTAATATGCTTCAGCAACTGCACAAAAATAAAACAAAATTTTATTATTTTATATACAAAAAGTGAAAATAAGTATTTTAAATATTAGAAGTTTTTCAGTTATTTAAATAACATTTCATAAAAATTCTGTGACGTATTTTAAACTTACAGTTCTTATCTCCAGGAATCTTGAATGGGGAAGCATTCAAATACTTTCACTAAATTGGAATAGTCACAAGTCTTGATTCTACATAAAGTATCTAATTCTAAAAAAAACCTCCTGATTATAAAAAATGGTATGTGAAATTTACAAGCAGCAACAAGAATTAAACCAGCAACACAACATGGCGGCGTTTCGGTTGCTTTTCGTTCGATACAATAATGGCGTCGTGTTATGGTGGGTTTACACGCGAACAGTAGAAAACCGACAGTAGGTTGACGCATGCGCAGAATCATAAAAGTTTTAACCGGGCCACGGCAAGTCTCTGTCCGAACTTGACAGCGACATCCTACTGTCGGTTTTACTCTCAGAGTAAGAATACATAGAGAGCGCCTTCCCATTGAAATGGCTTGAATAAAGTAGCACCAAGATAAGTCACGTGACACTGGGAATTTGGCGATAAAAGGTTGCCAACTGAGTGCTATACCCATGACTATATCGCCGTTTTTGGCAAAACAATTGGTAGTTTTATACGATTAAGCAAGTCCTGAGCATTATACAAATATTCCAGACAGTTTCGAAATGGGACGGATGGATTCATTAGATTTTTACCGAGAATTTCGTTATTCTTTTCCCCACAAATTAATAAATAAAATAATGAAATCCATCAATCATAAATTAAATAATTATTTAATATTTTTTAGTTCAGATACTGTAGATTTTCTTTCCATTATTCTACACAGTTTCATTTATATTTTCAGAAGGTAGTATTTAATGTTCATTTATTTTACATAAAATCAGACTTCTGTGCTTGACTTCAAGGTCCACTTAATTTGACAAGCTTTTAATCTAGTTTAGCACGTACCTGATTATATTAATCTTACAAGCATTTCTACGTTCTGTATGGACAAAAAATTTATACATAATTTCGATTACAATGCAATATTTTTATGTTTTTCCCCCTCCCCTGGGAATTTCAAAATAAAATTGAACACATGCCAAAGAGAAATTTTATGCCAAAAAGTAAAAGGAATTTCATGTCTAAAATTTTCATAAAACAAGCATCATTTGGGAGACTGGCATGATCTCTTACTTCAGTATAAAATTTGTCATTTTTTTAAAGAATTTAAAATAGTTAAACATCAAGAGGGAAAGAAACTGCAGTTCGAAAGTAACAGTATTTTTAATTTTTATAATGAAGGTATGATTAATAGCTAAATCATCCTTCCTGCTCCTCTACACCTTTTCTTTATCTAACTAAATCAAGAATTCAGCCAAACTCATTTTGATTTATATGTGTACTAAAAATCCAAGATTCCTTTAATATTTAACTCATTTTGATATGTACATGTGTGAAAAAAATATCTCTGTAACATCTTGTTCGTAATCTAGTTCTCAAATTATTTTATTTACTTAATCTTATCGTAAATTTTCCATTTTTGTCCCTTTCTTTTTCTTTTCTTGTTAGCCTTGTAGTAAAATTTTTAACCTCAAAGGAAGCATACTAAAATTATATTTTCTATGAGATTTTATTTATTTTTTAAATTAAATATTGTTCCATTTTATATTCTTATTGTTTCGTTTAAGTGGTAATGTAACTGTTTTGACTTTGCCTATTCATTTCTTTTACTGTTTTTATAGGATCAGTTTCTCTTTCCTTCATTTTTCTATTTAGTTTCAGTAAAAGTGTTTTACTTATAATTGAAATGATACTCTTATCACAACAAAATATTCTTAAATTGTTTTCTTTGGGTAGGGATAAGATCTCATACACCTTGAAAATATCTAGCTATAACGATGCTACACACAATAACACCTGCTGCATTCGTACTTACCAATTTTTGCCTGACGACAGGTCATGTCATGTTGATTCAACCCGTAACAATTGTTGCGAGTTTCTTGCATCTGATGGTATTTATTTGCAAAGTGTCCAGTACTCATAATTCAAAACGCAGATTTCTGGTTCTTCTTGTTGCATTATGTTTTCATATTTAATTAAATTGACACCAATTCTTGTCATAAGCATATTTATTCAAGCTAGTAAACTACATAAACAGTATTTTTTCAAAAATAGCACTTGGAACATACAGCTAAAAAAGAAAGATAAAGGTGAGCTTTAATTTAAAAACAGTGGTTACTAATGAAATTTATTTCTTAACATTACAAATTTTAGATTTTTATGGATGATTTAGAATTTACATTTAATGTCCTTTAAATATTGTTAATTTAGTATTTTTGCTTCTAACTCTGTTGATTTGCAAAGAAGCAGTAATTGATTTTGCAACATGACAAAGTCTAATTTTAAAATATTCAAATAACACACTTTTGATTAAAAAAATAATATGATTATCGAAAGTAGTTTGATTTAATATATGATTATTTAAAACAGAAAATACATTATTTACATTTATTTTTCTCATTGAATCCGCAATCAACAATTCCAAAACATTTTTTGAAGTAATTTTTCCAGCAGCTTGAATTATGCGAAAACTTTTTTCTCCAATTTTACAGAGTTGATAAACATCTTTGCTTGGCTTAATAAGACCACCTTTATTTTTACGATTTATTAAATGATATGAATTTTCTGCAGAATTCTCATCATATATTAATGCATCAGAGCATTCCTCACATTTAATTGCAGAAATTAATTTACGCTGCACAAATCCTGAAATATAAGCAACAACATCTTCAACATACTCACTTAATATTTTAGAGGAAGGTATTTTAGAGTAAGCATGATCAGATGTTGCTGCCTCAGAGTTATCGATTATTTGCAAATCGTCACTTAAACGACGATCATTGTCATGATTAATATTTTGTACAAAATTATTTTTACTTTTACCCTGACTTCCTACACTTAGAATATTTATTTTTGAAAGAGAAATGCAATTAGCATTTTCTGAAGAGGCTATTTCGTGCCTCACTAGCAATTGCTTGTAAGCTGCTTTGAATTGCTTTGCGGAAGGATTATTGTTATATCCCCCACGACTTCTAATCATGCTAAAAAAAGTTTCCAAGTGATCTTGGCTGAATTTATATGTCATTAAAAATGACAGCGCAGATTCATCTGGCTCAATCAATGATTTATATAAGCCTTTCACACTTTCTATGCATATTAAAAACCCTAAAAACCCTGTCCTCCATTTGCTTGAGACAACATTGATTCCATCTTTTGATATTGTTAGGTTTCGTAAGTATAAATCACATTCATTGTAAAAATCAAAAAAAGTTTTTGCATTATCCATTTTAATTGGCGATTTAAAACCTTTACTAAGTAAATTTCTGCTATTCAAACTGTCAAATAGCTTATCAAATAGACGAATAAATCGAACTGTTGTATCACAACCTTTAAATTCTGCTTTTTTTAAATCATTTGCTAGCCAGTCCAAAGCATTTGCAACACTTTCACTTAATGTCTGTGCTGCTAATTTTACTTTCATTTTTTCGTTGTACCATTGAATATGGCGATTTCGAATTTTTGTAGCTGCCAAGAGTCCTTCATCTTGCTGAAATTTTTCTAATTTTACCACATAACTCCAATCTATAATTTGGTTATTAGCATCAAACATTGAACCTTTAGATCCCAAGGTGTTGCGCACTAACTTCAAACAGTGGCAGGGATCAAGAAAAATACATACATCTTCACCAGTTATTGGATGCGGAAAAGTTGATTTTAAATTGACTGCCTCTAGTCTTGCTCCCAATTCATTACCAACTTTAAAGTTGCAAAGTAGGCCATCAAAAGTTAATGCAACCACTTTGATTCCGGTTTCATGCAAACATTCTAAAGCTATCTTAATTAAATTTGTTCGCTCGATAGCATTCAATCCGTCAATTAGAAAATATGCAATTGGAATTTTCCAATTTCCATTCACTGCATTAACCATAAATGTTAATGCACTGTTAGCAATTGGTAGTTCAGGACTTTCCAAGTCAGTTCCATAGTCGACGTATCCACATAATTTGCCATTATCTAATTCGGTTTGTCTTCGAATTGACATTTCGTCTATAATAAGACAACACACAAGTTGTCTGTTTCGTTGAGAAGCTTCCACAGCTTTGCATTTTAACACTTCAAGAGCTTCCTTGGTAAATCCAGGTGATCCGTCAACTACTTGATACCATTTTTTTACTGTTGATGTATGGGGCAAACAAGTTTTGAAAACTTTCCTCACATACACATAGGCTTTCTTAGAATAAAAGTGTAGTGTCAAAGCAAAACTTCTCAATTCTGGAGCATACTTTCCCTTTTTAAGACCAGATGCTCTAAGTAACATCTCTAAAGCTGGTCCATCAAACATTGTCTGGAAAAAAAAGATTTAAATGTTGAAAACCAAGATTTAGTTATTTCAAAAGACTTTTAAAAAATGACAATGAAATTAAACTTTTAAAACTACAATTCCTTATTAAAAATAAATTTTAAGAAAAATAATGTCATTAAATTATATTCACATATTAAGCATAATAGCAAATTTTACATTTTTTTTGTGTATTTAATTAGGGGGCTGGTTGGTTGAATGATGCTGAATATCAATACATGCATTTACAATTATATACAAAAATAAACATGGATGTAGTTACAGTTATATATATATATATATATATATATATATATATATAAAATAGATAAACATGTACAAAGATAAAAGTTGCAGGTGGACTGCTCGCAAATAATATTATACAGGTTCAAGTTCTGACTGGGATTCTAATCCGAGGTTCAGATCTATAGGACCCGCACAATTAAAAGAACCGGAATGTAGAAATATATACATAAATTTTTGTTTAAAATCAATTTTGTTTTTTTTAAAAAAATCAGTGATTTAAATCTAATTTAAATCAAGTGACATAACTCATGCCAACCCTGCTTGGAAATAGACAATTTTTATGCAGATTCACAAGGGTTTCTTGTAACTTTCATTTTATAATTTGGCATTTCCATTTTAGACATTGTCACAATTTTATATCAAATCAGGAATTTTAAAAAAAGAATAGAAAAAAGGGGAAAGAAAACTATACATTTAAAACATTAGCAGCTGGTTCTGTCGCTAGACGTTTCTTCTTAAGATCTGATAGCATTTCTGTCAATGTAAAGAGTTTCTTTTCCAACCTCTTGGTTTTTCTCTCCGCATTTTTTATTTTCATTTTCCATTTTTTCTGTTGACTCTGAGCAATAGATAGTAATTTGCGCGCCTTTGTTGGTGAATTCATATCATCATCATCAAAATCACCAAGGTAATGCTTGCGTTTTCTAGTAGCTGAAAAAAGAGAATTAATAATTCATTTAATTAAGGGTGGATACATGAAAAGCATCACGAGAGACATATATTCAGAGATGAAGAAAATGTCCACACAAATAAAACCATACACACATATTCGTATTTAGATAGAGAAAGATTTTATTAGATTAACAAATAAAGGATAGGTCATTAAAAGTTGAGATTTCCCCTTAGAGTGAATCCAGGATTGGTCTTTTATTAGAAAAAAATGCTTTCTACCAAGACATGGTAAAAACCACAGCAAAGGTCTGATAGATACTATAATGTGTTTAGTCATTACCAGCAACTAATATTGCTAGATGAATACCAGATTAGCTAGATGAATATATAGACTTGTGCACATAGATGTACGCTCATAGTATTAATGTTCACAAACACAAAAACGTACATCCCTGAAGTGGAAGAGTTATGTGAAGGGGAAAGTGAATAACATGCATTAAGTACTTATTAGAGGAAACTTAATTTTCATGTAAAACTGCACAAATATAAATGAAAACTTACTGTATTTGAATTTATTTGCTTACTTATCAATATATTATTTGTTATTACTACTATTAAATCACTAGATCACTTTTCAAATGATAATATAAGTATTTTGACATAATATTATGTAATAACTCCCACTAATACTTTATAAAAGAATGAGGACAATGACAGAAGATGTGGCACAGATTTTTCAAAATATTAATACAAATGAGCATACATAACTTTAAAGCACATGCTTATAAATAATTTATGATTATATTGCAAAATAGTTTCACTATGCTTTAGTGAAGTAGCGGATACCTTAATACATATAAATATTAAATATTTTCTTTTAAGTATGAGAAAAATATGCTTTTTTTTCCAAAGACAGTAAAAATAATTTTGTGGTAAATAATGTTGAAACCAGAGACAATATACGACATTTTATTTGTATATACAGGATGGAATTTTAATTGGACTTTTTAGAAAATGCCCATTATACAAGAAATATTTTAAAATCTGAATAATATTAAAATACCATGGATCATATATTTGTACGAGAAACTTTGCAAGCACTAAAAGCTTTCTCTGGTTATAATTTATTAATATTAAAATTCAGAAGATTATGACAAAATGCTTATCTAATGACAGATGATTAAGAACATTTTGATAAGATTTACAACAAAAACACATTTTTGTGACATATCCAAAAAAACTTCAAACTATATCAAATTATAATTTTTGGATTTACCTTGTTCAATAACAGGTTCAGGTTCTGGTGTTTTCCTGACTAATGGTTTGCGTGTAATTTTCCTTTCAACAAATTGTTTGTCAAAATTAAAAACAGTTGGCACAGCAGTTTTTTTCAACCATGTTCCACCAAATTTCTCTCTGTCAAAACTGTCTGGAGAAAAATGTTTAGAACACAATCTGGACGATTTAGTGGCTTTAAAGTTTTCTCTGCGTATTTTTATCTCCCAAATTTTCCTTCTTTCTTCATCCTTTGGAAAGCTACAACAAAATTGAATAAAATAAGCAATGATAGAAAGTAAATTAATGCTTTATTGTAATGGTAAAAACTTTCAAAAATGTCCCATAAGTTACAGGCATGCATAAAAAAAGGAAGAAGGAAAAAACGAAATGGAATAAATTTAGTAAAATACTGTATATATTTTATTTTTATTTTAATAACAGAGAAACACTTCAAGTAAAAATATACATAACCACCTGAAACATGAAAAATTTAAAAGCTTAGTAAATAAATAAGTAAATGATACAGACACATATATTTTTTAAGTTGTAGAATGTCAAAAAATATTATATTTATTCCAGCAATTTTATTTGCGATTTATCATTATTTCTTAAACATAAATTTATGTTTTTAATAAGTTTTATACTTTACAGCAGAGTATGTCATTATTAACTTTGTTTCTAAATATATATGACTAAAAGGGAAAAAAACAAATGTCATTAAATTTTCTATTCTAAAACTGTAGAAACTTAAAATTAAAAATAAAATTTCAACATTACATATATTTTTTTAATTAGCTAAAACATTGCATTTAATTTTAGTTCAAGCAACTCTTTACAAAAAAATGCCTAATGCAATTAAAATCTAAAATAAATCAAACTACATTGACAGTTACTGTTTAATGAAACCAAAACAAACATTTCGTTTGGCGACAAACTACATCGCCAAATAGAGAAATGCTATAGGTTTCGTAAAAATGCAAATTAATCAAACTCGGAGAAATAATTATTCAATAAATGTTTGAATTATTAATATACAATGATACTGAGATTTATTATTGCATATATTCGGGCTGTTTAGAGGTGAATGTTTCTAGTTTTATGAATAAACTGTATCATACATATGACGACATCTTAATAAACCTCTTTTATATTAAAAAAAAAACGCAACAAAAAATTTATACATACCAGTGAAAGGTAACAGGACCTCCTTTGACTGCTCTCTCAGTGCACCCAAAGGCACAACAACTCACAACCATTATATTTCTGTAGTTAAACAATCAGAACTTCATTGGATTTAAATGCCGGCTATACAAATCAATACAACTGTCGAACGGAAAGGGGAGGTTTCTGCCAAGACTCACGTGACTTTATCTTGTCCCCAAAAACTAGTTCGGCTGATTTCTCTAGTTATCTTTCCTCTGAGGTTTTACTGTTCGCGTGTAAACCCCGCTTTATGGTTTGAGAAGTAGAAAGATTCTAAACAGCTCTGTGATAAACCAATATGGCGTCATTTTATGGTTTCTCTGTGGTTTGTAGTTCGATTGTAAGGCCTAGGTGGCGCTGCGATAGGTGAGGATAAGGTGAGGATTAAACTGAAAAACATACGCTTATTTGGTGAAAGCAGGCATTACATATCGTACTAGCTACCGCCATCAAAACAATTCCGACACTGCATCTAATTGAAAGTAGGGGATAATAGCCATTGTTGCTTGAAATCCCATAACACAAGTTCAAGTTCAACAATTCCGAATTTAAAATTGATTTTTGAGGCTTTTAAGAATTGATCTCTTCTGAATGTAACTGTTTTTAAAAATGAGCCATTCAAATTCTAGCAAGGTAAGGAGGAAATTATTTAAATTCTCATTTCACTTCTTATATGATACAAAATTTTTCCATTGTAATTTTTTTTATTAAATGTTGGAAGTTACTTTTATGCTTCATTTTCTATGACATAGGCAATTTAAATGACAAAAATAATTTAGGTTTGAAAGTTTGTAATTTAACTACATTTTTGAAGTAAACTGTGGTTACTTTTGTTATATGTTGATATTGTTTTCATAGTATCATTGTATGTTAGCAAGGTTTTTTTTAAAGATAATTACATTTATGCATTTAAGAATTTGCTTGGAATTTATTTTTACAATATCATTCAAGGTAGGTGAAATATTCACTGCTGCAGGAGCTGCTTTTAGTAAGTTGAGTGAACTTATTATGACTCTACATCCTGTTGGAGAACCACCAGTTTCCAAGTAATTTTTTTTATTACATTTTTATTAAACTTGTTATTTTTTTATATTTTGGCTACATACATATCTTTTTATGTCTAAAATACCTTATTTTAAGAACATTACATATTTGTGTGGTAATTTTACTGTTTATTTTCACCTTATATCAACATTTCCCAATTCCTTATAACGTAAAAGGTAACCTATATTAATCTACTTCTGAATTAAAAAAGTTCTCGCTGTTTTCTTCATTTCCTTTAGCATAACTTTTATTAAAATTTTAACTTGATTTTGTACTTAACAGGAAGCTTTCAGTAAAACAAAGAATTTCTAATAGATCAGAGTTCTTTTATAAAAGTTGGCAAACATCCATTGATAATCAATGAAATAGAATATTACAAATATTGAACAAAATCATGCAGCATGAATACAATGTTTCAGTAAACATGCTCATACTTCATTAATTCATCTGGATGACCATGAAATTATATTTTTTTCTTAACAGCTGTCTGAAAATTAAAATTTAAACTTTGTTAGTTTTAAATAAATTCTATTGTATAGCTGTTTTACCTTTCTGTCAAAACATTTAAATATGATCGTTAAGAAAGTGTATCTTAAATATAAGAGTTATTGTTTATAATGAAATTTCTGAAAGACAAAATTTTTTCCCCTGTGACTTTATCTTAACATTTTTTTGAGATGAACTAAGACACAATTTTGATCTACAAAATTAATTTATGAATTAATTATGAAAAATTAATTTTATAGATTTTTTTTTATCAAATTATAGGAGATGAAATTGAAATGAAAAAATGTTTATATTTTTTTGTAAAGAATCAAATTATAGGTTACTATCAAATATTATAGCAGGAAGGTGTTTTTTACATTTTTAGAGTTGATCGTTATTTAAATTTTAAAACTGACCGAAAAGATCTTCCGGAGCAGCTGCATCAAGAATTGAGATAGGAGCATTATTTTTTTTGTTGTTGAAAATTGTTTTGTTAAAATTTTGTTTTGTAAGGTATTTTAAAATTTGATTAAATATTTTTACTTAAAATAATTCTCAACTTTTTTATAAATTTGATTCAAGAATTTGAGTAAGATATGAGGTGATGAAACTTGTGTAGAAGGTTGTTAAATCATACTGGTTTTATAATTTTGTTGGCTTTGTGCATTTCAGCTTCTTGCCATTAATAAAAAGTTTTTTTTATGCAAAAGTTATCAAGAATTTAAATGAAATAAAATTATAACAACAATAGACAAAATAATGATGTTTTGAAACATTCTGAATCACTTAAATGAATTTTGTGTCTCTCATTGAAAGTGAAATAAACCTAGAAGATATTGAATTAAAATTTTAGACAAAAGTCCATGAACATGTATGAGGTTTTTCCGATACTGAAATTTCTTATTAAAATAAAATTTGAAGCCTTTTTTTATAAATTTAGATGAAAATTTTATTTATGGAGAGCATATACCTATAAAAAGCAGCAACTACAAATATTATTTAATACTCTTTTTAATTTTTATATGAAATAGTTATTTAGAAAACATGAAGGATGATATTATATTAAATGCAGAAGTTAGTGATATTATATACGTTGATGTTGAATTTACTTTTTTAATATATAAAATTAGAGCCATCATTCACAAATCGATGTTTAGGCTGTCAAAAGCTGATAGGTAGTTTTAAGAAAATTTTAAAACTAAGTATTGTTTGGAAATGTGTCATGCAATTTCTTTTGAATTGTAAAAATTGAAAGAATTTTTATTTCTACCTATTAACTTCTATTAGATGACAAGGTATCTGATCATTTAGGATGTGGTTCATTCTTTACATTATTTATTTATAAATTTAGTAGATCATATTAAGTGCCCTAACATGTTTTGATCATTTTCTGAAATAGAAAACTAATAAAAGTTTTAAACTGTCATAACTTATATAAATGATATATTGAAAGCTTCTGATGGCTGCCAAGCCTCAGAGAAAATACTGGGGTGTGGGCTTCTTCTTGAAAATAAGAAATATATATTTTTCGGTTAACTTTCAGTCTACGGTGCCCACTTACTTCGTTCCTCTTAGGATCGCTAATTCTCTGCCGCCAAGAATGGAGAGGAGAGGATATTTGTTTTGTTTGCACAATGATGATTTTAACGAGTGAGATGCACGCATGCGCGGAAATTGATCTGTTCATCGGTGTTTTGTGCATGGCGCGATATTACGATTCGTTTTGATTGGTTTGTTCCATTTGATTTGATTGGTCGATTCAATCGAATTTGTTTTGTCGGTTTAATTTTCGTCTGATTTTATCATTTTGTTATGTGCGCTTCATACAGCTGTTGTTGATTATGGCATTGGTTCCCTTTCGAAGTATGTGAATCAGGGATTGATAGCAAGCACATACCAGTGTCCTAAGTGTAAACAGCAATTAAGATAGGTATGTGAAGTTTTAACTACACTTTTCTCATTTTTGAACATTTTCATTCACTTTTAGGTTCAGAATTGTGTATGTTATTCTGTGTTTCCGCTTCTCAATAAATAAGCGAAACTACTAGTGTCCCGCTTTTCAGAAAGCGAAGCCGCTGATGTTTTTTTAACTTAAAAAAAATTGCCCGGTACGCGTTTGAAATGCCGAAGGCATTGCGTGTTCAATCGCTTCCTTTTCAAATGAAGCATGCACAGTGCAGCAATGAAAAGCGCACTGCGCACCCCAAACAGTGTTTGGTGCCAGCAAATCAAATTGCGCCAAGAAAAATTGGCGAGAAGCATGTGGGCACCGTAGACTGAAAGTTTACCTATTTTTCTTTATCTTGGGTTGGTGGGTCCCTCCTCTGGGCCTCACAGTTTTCCCTCTTTAGCCCACCCCTTCTCGGTGGGCCTGTGCTTCACTGATGATTGAAATAATATGTGTTTTAACATTTCTGAAGGCAATATTAATAGCTTCAACAAATTAAAAGACTGTCACTTTTACATACACATTTTGTTGCAAACAATGTCAATTCATAATGCTCTAAGTAAATGCAGATGTATCTATTACTTTAAAATGCAGTAGGGATTTTTCTTTGGACTATTTAATAGTGTGTAATGCTATACTATATAGCTTTTTCATTGTTCATCTAAACTTATGATTTTCGGTAAAAGTTAAGTTTAAGGTACGGAGCCATTCCTCTTCACATTGCATCACCAACTTTTTGTCACCAAGGGCAAGATTGTTTGGCGATGTGAGGACATTTGTTTTGGGTGAGCAGTGAACATTTTATTATTCTCTTGCGTACACGAACCGGGCAAATTTTTGTTAACTTAAGATATCAGCGGCTTCGCTTTCAGCAAAGCCGAAAGCTAGTAGCTTCGCTTCTTGATTGAATGTTAGGAATCTACCTTCTTTTAAAAAATTCTGTAAACTGTCAAAATTAAAGCCATTAAATTCCAAACAAAATATCATGCAAATTCTATTAAATAGTGCAATCAAATTTAAATTAGCTCATAGCTGACCAATCAAGACGAAGCGCAGAACTCCAATTTAATGATGTGTGCGCCAGACACCAATTTGAACATTACTGCTCAACCAGAACAAATGTAAACACATATCTAAACCGTCTTCCTCTTGGCTTCAAAAAGTTGGCGATGCAAAGTGTGGAGAAACAGCTCCGCACCTTAAACTTAACTTTTACCTGGTTTTCATTTAATCAAGTGCTTCAATAAATGCAGTTAACACTTAAACTTTAAGGAGCAATATAAGTTAAGAGTGAACTATTTCAGGAATTATTTTGTTTTCAAACATTTTCAAAGCAATATGAAGACACATTTTGAAATCAAAGAAGTATCTATTATTATTATTTTATTAATTGTTAAATTTATAATGTATGTCATTAATTATTTCTCAAAGAATAATCATTTATTGTTTTGTTTCTGATTTTTATGTTCTGCTTTATTTGGAAGGTGTATGTGTTTTCCAATTTTTGTAATTCTGGATAAGGTAGCATGAGTATTAACAAACTACAAAGGAAAAAATATTATTTTCTCATTCCAGAGATCAGTTCACTGTTTAGCACTTATTAAGGTATGCTTCACTTATGGTGGACAGATATATATATATACACATACAGTAGAGTCTCCCTACAACGAAGTCCCCCTACAGCGAATTTCTCCCTATAACGAAATTTTTAATTGGAATGTTAAATAACATTCAAAATATTCTCCATATAATGAAGTGGTTGTCTCCCTATATCGAAATTTTTCAGACCTTTATCTTTTCGATTTTTGTCATTTTTGAAGAAAGTTGCTAATTTCTGTGCAAACAAATCGCTCACACGTGCCTGTTTCTGGAACCACTTGCATTGTTTATTCCAGCTATAACACATAACAATAGAATGCTATGTGAAGGGTAATGCAGTTGTGGGGACCTGAGTTTCTACAGAGGAAGCAACATTTCTACGAGTCAAGATTCCAAGAATCGGGGTGGAATGGGGAGTGGAGACATCAAATAAATGTGAAAATACGCATTTTATGTTTATCCGTACTAGTACATATTATTCTCTAAATTGGTGAATTGTCTTCACTTTTGAGCATTTTGTTTATACAATAAATTTAGTATAATTTTAACAAATTTATAATAAATATTACTTCATTTTTATTTGAAAGTCATAATTAAATATTTTTGAATTTATCGCACATACTAAAAGGTTTGTAACATTTACTTAAATAACTGCAAAAAAATCTCTAATCTCTGTATAACGAAATTTTCTCTATAGCGAATTTTTCAACTGGAACCAAGCGATTTCGTTATAGGGAGATTCCACTGTATATTTTTTGGATGTTGAAGTAAAAGGAATGAAGAACATTGTAAGGTTGAAAAAATTCTTTTATTATAGAATAATGAAATTAATATCATAATATAATAATAATATAATATAATAATAATAATTAATATAATAATAATAATTAATATAATAATAATAATTAATATCATAATAATATAATAATAATAATTAATATCATAATAATATAATATCATAATTAATATCATAAATAAAATAAAATTTTAAAAAAATATGCAAAAGTTATGGAAATAGGTAACCTATTAAATAAATTATCTGAACTATAATATCTTCGGATAACCACAACTATCATACTGAAAGTTACAATCTTTGTAGTATACTAACATGTCATGAAAAATGCAATATCTTTTACAACCTAATTTTGATACGGGTTGGGGGAGGGACTCATATTATCTTATTATGCATTTTCATAGGTAAGATAATAGGTAAACCTGGAGTTTAGGGTACGTACTATTTTCTCGCCAATTTTTGGCTCAATTTTATTTGCCAGTGCCAAACACCGTTTAGGATGTGCAGTGAGTTTTATAGGTCTCCTGCGCATTCGATGCCTATGCCATCTCAAAGCGGGCAAATTTTTTTAACTTAAAAAAACATCAGTGGCTTCTCTTTCAGCAAAGCTGGCTCCTCGTAGCTTTGTTTTTTCATTGAGAAACGAAACACACAAGGAAAGCACGAACACAGAAAAATACGATGTCTGAAGATGATGAAATGTAGCAAAGGAACCATTCTTTTCAGAAAAAAACATTCCCTGTTCGATATTTGGAAGCCATAATCAGCAACACAGAGAAAGAGAATCATTAAATTAAATGAACGAAAATCTTCAGAAGAGAAATAAACTGTTATTAAAAAAAATCGTTTGGTAAATGATCAAGAATTCCAAACGAAGTATTATTCAATTTCGTACACCGACCATCAAATCAAAAAGAGCAGACAGTGGACCAGTGGAAAGGAGGCGAAATTAAGGTCATACGCCATAGAGCAGTAAACAAATCACTGTTGGTGCATGCGCACACACGCCAAAAAAATTTTCAACTTGCATCCAAAACAAATGTTCTGGCACTCTCTCCTTTTGCTGACAAACAATTTCTGAGCTTAAGGGAAATAAAGTGAGTACGCACCCTAAACTCCAGGTTTACCAGGTAATATCTATAAAATTAAAATTGAACTTATAACTACCTAAAATTAAAGCCAAAAAGGGTTTCCAAATTTGAATTTAGCCTTTTTTTTTCCTTTGCTTTCTGTGCATGTGTAATAAATTACTTCTAATCTATGTGTTTTATTACCGATCCATTTATATGTAGTGTCTGTAATAATTCCAAATAACTTCATTAGTCACAAAATAATAATCTTTTCAAATTTCTAAAACCCTTATAATCCTAGCATCCACACTTTTAACGTAGAACAGAAATGATGATAAGAATGTTTGTGCTCTTCTCTTGTCTTTTTCCTTGACAATTTCTAGGGCTTGTACAGTGAATGGATGTATTGCTTAGTTTTTATTATATGTAATTATTATTAAGTTCTTATGAAAAAAGTTTAAATAAAGAAACTGAAAACAGACATTCTGAATGTTTTTCGATCCTTAAACTGGCATATTCATTTAAAAATTTTTTTAATATTGCAGTGTAACTGTGCAAAGGCATAAAAAGATGAAACTGATAAAACAGATTTGTATATATATATATCAATGCCAAATTTAAATGGATAATCCAAAGAATGTAATGTTTTTTGGTAAAAGTGTATAGATACTCATCAGGCGTAAGTGAAATCTATACGAACTACATTAGAAATATCATAACGCTTTCTGCAAACAGTGTTAGCTGATAAAGCTAAAAAAACACTGCCTTCACCCCCAAGTGTTATGACAGACCAAGAAGCAGAATTTCAATGAAAAACCAAATATTAAAAAAAAAATTATGTACCAAAACTGAGTGATGCAACTAACAGAAGAGATGACAAAGAAAGAACTCTGTGTGGCAGGATGTTTTCGAAATATCAAATTGCTTGTTTTCGCGCCTTCAAACTTTTCTAAGTTCTAAGGTTGGGAAAAAGTTTCAATTAAGATAACGATGGAAACAAAGATGATAGCGATGTTGTAGATTGAGATGATGATAAAAATTAAAGGGATATTGATAAAATTAAGGGGATACTGAAAAAATTAAGGAAATGATGGTAAGAGTTAAAAAATCAAACATTATTTTTGGAAAAGTGATTAATATAAATTATTTTGAATTCAATTATAAATGACTAAAAGATGCATTTTCCAGGTAATCGCATCAGACCTGTCTGGCTTGAGTGACCCTGCCGCAATAATAATAGTGCGCCAGTATAGCTCTAATATGCAATCCTTTACTTGCATCTTAAAGCCATTAATTAAAGGTTCATAGAATGAGGCAGGAATTTTATTAGTAGTAAGGTTAATTCTAAGGTGCTGAATTTGTTTTTTGATTGAATTTTTATTGTTGCTTATTTTATTCATTCTTGTGAGTTGATTTATGATGTTTATGTAAATTTTAGAAGAGATATTAGAGTTCCAAAAAATATATCAATTGACGTTAAATTCAGTTGGTTGCATCTCTCAGTTTTGGCATGTAAAAATTTTTAACATTTGGTCTTTCATTCGAATTTAGTTTCTTGGTCTGTCATAACGCTCGAGGTGAAGGCAGTGTTTTTTAGTTTTATTATCCAACACTGTTTTCAGAAAGTGTTATGATATTTCTAATGTGGTTCGTATAGATTTCTCTTACCCCAGATGAGCATCATGAGTGCTTTTACTGAAAAATATTGCATTCTTTGGATTATCCATTTAAATTTGACATTGGTATTTTTTCTCAAATCTCCTAGAATCGCAGCATTATTGCTCATTTGTTGCATTTGTGTTTTATATTATTATTCCCCCCCTTTTGTGTATACTTATATTTTCTTCCTATTAGAACTCTTGACATTTTCTTTTAATGGATTTTTTTCTTTGCTTTTTCACATTTTATTGATTATGTAGCTTATACTTCTGTTATGATTGTTTCTTTTATGTATATATATATATTATCTTGAGCATTTCCATCTAATCACTAGCGGCCAAAATGCACAATAAATATACCAAGCATGCCCCCCTTCAGTCCCCCTGAGCATTAGTATGAAAGATTGTTGTACTTGAGGCACACTTGGTGTCTCTTTCACTAATATGAAAGTGACATTTGTGTGCACATTTTTGCAGTTACTCTCAAGCTAGCTGAAAAGCTTTCTACTATTTTATTAGTACTGTCTTTTACCATCTTACTGTTTATTGATTGTTAGAAATCCTTCAAAACATTGGCATTATTATATGATATACTAAGATCTGTTAATCAGCTTAGCCTTGAAAACACCATAAAAAGCTACTAGTAAATAATTGTAATTATAAATCATATCCTTTAAAATTTTTGAGCTTGTATTTCATGCCCATGGTACTGACTATGGATAGTAGTATTCAGCAAGACTTATCTTGTGTAGTAAGTTGTCACCAAGATATATTTATGATTTTATTCAAAATTAATTTGTTACTACATTTATGTAAAGGTTAAATTTTGTTCTTTGCATACTTGCTTATGTAAATTGTTGATCTTTTCTTCTGTGTCTGTTATATATTTCAAGTAAGAGTTGGCATGTTATCTCTACTAATAAATAATTAAGAAAACGTGTGTGTGTGTTGGCGCTCTGAAGGCCAAACCACTGGACCTAGAACTATAAATTTTGGTACAAACATACTTTGGAGGGTGAGAAAGTGCACCTCGGGTGACATTTTTTTAGAAATTTTAATTAATTAAAAATTAAGCAAAATTTTGGTGTTCTTCCTTAACACTTCCAAAAATATTACAGCACAAAAATCATTTTTATGACATATGAAAGTGGAAAAAATTACAATTTCAATTATATCAATTAAATTGCCATTTATTTTTTTTCTCTAATTTTAATAAATTAATTTTTGGGGTATAATTTACAACAATCCTTTTCATTGTTGCAGTGTCATTAAAGCCATTTTTATTGTTCAAACTAATATTTAATTGTGTGTTATTAAAAATAGAGTGACTATAGATATGAATAACATATTTCAGAAAAAAAAATCAGCATTGATCAAAATCGAATATAAAAAGTACTGTTGGAACTTTATAGATGTTTTTTATATATATATATATAAGAACTGTTAACTGGGATCTGTGAAGTAATTCCCCCCCCCCTTTAAAAAAGTTTTTAGTTAACAATCTACTTCTTGTTAAATATGTGCAAGATTTGCTGCGAGGTGTGTTCACATTTTCAATGCCCTTTATTATATTTATATTACATTTAAAAAAAAATGTACAATTTATTTACTGTTTTATCACTGGAAAAGCAGTTTATTATTATTATTTTTTTCATTTCTATTCAGTAAATTTATGGCTAAAATCTTAGAATTTCTGGATGTGCATATAAGCTGTAATTTAAATTTTCATTTGTGTGTGTTTTTGTTGAAAAATATCGCTATCTAATTATTAGATAAGATGAGATATAATGAGTTTATAAAAACATTTATATAATTGGATATATATACATATTTTTCTTGTAAATATACTTTTGTAAGATACATTTATTGTTGAAGCACTATTGCTATATCAGATAATTCCTATGTTTTTGTGTACCTTAAAAGGTTTCCCAATGGCTTTGTCCAAAACTGATTTCCTCTTTTAGAGTTATTTTAAAAGTTAAGATTTTTAAGAAATTAATTGAATGGATTTCTTATGAAAGTTATGTCAATTTTTTTAAAAGAAAAAAATAAATGTATTTCCCTTTTGGAGTTACAATTTCAGAAACTTCCATTTTATGTGTTCATAGAATGCTGAAGTTTTTATTGTATGATTGCATACTCATTGTTATTGATTTGGAGAGAGAGGGAATCTTTGAAACCCTCTTCTGCTTTTGCATAGTAAAGTTCCTTTGAAAAAAGTCACTTGAGTGCCATGCATTATTTTAACAGTGTAATTGACCCAATTATCATTTTAACACTTAAAATTGTTTTTTCCTATTTTTAATTATATTTTGTTCATAATTCTTTTGTAGTTGTTTTGTAATATCTTGTTGTTTTTCTGATAAATTGAGAGAACTTTTGTAAGTTATTTGAATAAATTTATTTTGAATTATGAATTTTATACCAAAGAATTTTTTTTCTTTAGATTGGTTGAAATATTATGGAAAGTTATATTATTTGAATCTACTGTAAAATTAATAACATTAATCGTTTGCTTATATTTAGTGTTTATACTTTGAAATAGTTGTTTTTCCTTTTTCCTCAAACATTGGCAAATTTATCATCCACAAAGAATTCTGTTCCTTAGTTTTAATTTCAAACTTTTCTTTAAAACTCAAAAATATTTGCAACAAAATTGAGTAATTGGAAAATAACTTTTTATAGTGTTCCTGCAAAAGCCCCAGTTAAGAGGAAGAGTACTGAAGAACCTGCTATACAAGTTAAAAAACAAATGACAGCTACTGCAACTATAAAAAGTGTTTCGCAGGATAAAATAAGGGCTCTGAATGCTGTGATTTCACAGCCAACAAATAAATCTGCTGGTTTGTATAGAATCTTTTTTTTTTAATATCTTTTGTTTTATTCATTTCCCTTCTCTTTTGTAACAGTTTTTTTTCCTCCAAGAGCTTAAATATTTTAAGCACTGGAAAGGAGAAAATATCTCTCTTGTAAACTGATACCACTTTCTTCTTTAAGTGTGATGGATGAGATTTTGAAAAGTGAACTTTGTTTGATTTTTAGTGATATTAGAAACTTAAGATTTCAAGTCATGTTTTGTTTTCAGTAAAAGCTCTTGCTCATCCATTCATATTATTCTTATCATCCAGATTGAGTTAGTATTAAATTCAAGTGCCTCAGAAGTTTGCTATTTTTCCCCCTAATATGATTTTGGTCTCAGGTTATAAGTTATTCATATGTATAAATTTTATTAAGTTTTTTTTTATGTATATAAAATATTTGTGGGAATATTTCCTATTTCATAATATTTATTATAATCAAAAATAAATTGCTTTAACTTTTTAGTTAATATTTTGATATTAATAAAAAATTGTTATTGTGAGGAATTAACTATTTATTAGTTTTTCTTTTTTATCATATTTAACTCTTTGTATCATACTATTAAATAATTTAATAAACTCATTTCCCATGCTATCTTTTAGCTGATGCTAGTTGTTTTATACTTATTTATGTTACATCTATATCATACACAAAATAAATGCACTATACTGTAATAAATGAGAAGTCCCTACACTGTATATGAAAATTAAGAGAAATAATGATAAAAATGTTTTTAATGATACTTAATTGTATAAATTTAAGCAAAGAAATCAGTGGCTTTCATTTTCTCCATTATTTGATGTGGTAAGTTGTTATTTTTTAAACTAGTATGAAACATGATTTATTTTTATGGAAACACATTTTATCTTGCTATAGTTTATTTTAGAAATGTTAATTTTGTATTTAGTTCTATATCATAACTACTTACATTTTAAAACCTAATTTTTTTATTGTTGTATTAAAAGAGCAACTTCATAATTTATTATTTCATTTTATACCTTATATATATTTTTTTCTAAAGTATATCTTTTGTAAATTTGCCTTATAAACTTTTTCTTTAATTTTTTTGTATATAGAAGTGTTTTTATATATTTACTTACTTGGAACTATAGAAAACAATTCTTCTAGTTTTGAATAGAGAAATTATAATTTTAAATCTATTAAAACATTATCACTTTATATTATAAATGAGTATGCATTCTATGTTTATTATATATACAATTTTTAATCAATTAAAACATTATCATTCCAGTATAATTATTTGCTATGTATAAATTATGCTTGGTATCATAAGTTCTGTTTTATTTTTAGAAACAAATTTAAACTTAAAAACAAATGTACTCTCTGGCCTTTGTATAACAAAATAAAAAAAAATCATATTACTATGAGTATGAAGAAACATGCAAAACCACAATAAAATAAGAATTCATTGTTGCTACTATTATATAATACTATTAATTTGAAAATTGCTTTCTCATGAATATGATTGTTTAGTAAGTTCTCTAATGAGTGTATGTATGAGTATATATATGGTTGAAAACTTTTATTATTAAATTAAAATTAAGTAGTGAACACCAGTTTGTATGGATCATGCCTTTTCTCTTATTATTATTATTATTATTCATTTATTTATATTTATTTACTTTTTGTCTTTCATCTCTGTTCATTTAAGATACCATTAAGCATGTTTTCACTTAGAAACTACATCTATATATTTAAAATAAATTGACAAAACCATGAAGCAGTTCTCCAGCTCCAACCACTGGACCGTTTTTGACAATTTTTTGTTTCATATGAAAGCTTGCGACATCTAGGTATGCCATCAATGGTCGCCTGCGCCCCTTCCCTCCATTTTCAAGGGAAATAGAAAAAGCACCACTCCACTGTACATTCTCTCCCTATTGGGAAAAACCTTCAGACATTCCCCCAGCCCAACCACTGGACCGATTTCGACAATTTTTATTCATATCAGAGCTTATGACATCTAGGTATGTCATCAATGGTTGCCTACCCCTATCATGCTCCATTTTCAAGATGTATCACAAAATAATACTATAGCAGAGTCCCTCAACCTCTAGAACCGCCAATTCACCAATTTATTTCGTCAAGTTGTAAGCATAGCCACAGGCCATTAAAATAAAGGGTGAACAGTTGGTCACTGAAGGCGGCTAGTAACTGTAAAAATTATATATCAAAAAGTATCACTTGGCAATGCATGACTTTAAAGTTCAAATTCTGTTATCATAATATGCACAGCAGCAGCAACATAGTAGCCAGAACTTTTCTTTTAACATGATTATCTATGTATAACGATTTTAAAATATATCCTAGAAACACTTTCAAAATTTAGAAATTAGTCAAAAAGTATTGTTTTAAACAATCATCTGTGAAATCACATGAATCATTATTTTTAAAAAATGAAAGAATAATACTTAGGTCAACTATTTTTTTCCTCCTCTGCCCAATTGTAGTTTTTTGTTTTGTTTTGTGATATATACAAAAACTTTTAATAACCTTTGAGTTTACAAGTATGCTGAAGTAAGTGTTTCAAAATTATTAGTATTTTAAGTGTAATATTATTCATATATTTTTAATACTATAGTTCCTTCTTATCTTAATGTGTATGAATATTGATATGCCCTTAAATAGATTTGAATTACAAATATAATCAGGAATCCAATTTCAGCATATAAAAATTTTTCTTAACGTTTATCTTGCTTTCCTTTTTTAAAAAATTTGATATAAAGTGAACTGTTGGTTACTTACGTGAGACTACCAAATATTATCAAATGATTTATTGACTCATCAGGTACTGGGCATTTGAATGAGCATGGAATTTTCTCTAAAGATGTGCTGAAATTGTATGCTTGAAAAAAAATTATTCATATTAAATGCAGTAGTCTTATAAGTTTAAGAAGACTGCTTGTTCAGTTGCTAGTAACATCCATTTATTGATACATAGTGTCAACAGGGTTGTTGATTTTTTCCTAAAAATCGATTTTTTAAATTTAAATCAAGATTTTTTTTATTTTAATGACTTTTTTTAAAACTATATATATATATATATTTAACATTTGTATATTAGACCATGAGCCCTACATTCATAGAATTATATATATATAAGAGCATACCAGTCATTAAGCTAGCTGTACTTTCTTTTTAAAAAAACATAAATGAAAAACATTTAATTCAAACATGTAACAACTATTTAAAAAATATTTATGAACTAAATATAAAGAATAATGTACTTCTGAAATATAAGACAATTTTATTAAGGAAAAAAGGAACAATATAATAAAAATTATATTTCTTGACTATAGATATATTATTGTATGTTAGAATATTGGAGGATTTTACTCTCAGCTGTTCATTTGTTTCATTACAAACACAAGTATTGAAGCTTTCTCTACTCCTAATCTGTTTCACCCAAAACAAAACATTAAATAAAAAAATTTCTAGATTAAATTTTTAAATTCAGGCTTTGAGGTGCATTCACTCACCATCAGGACTACCAGTGTGCCAAATTTCATGACTGTAAGTGTGATAGATTTCATGACTATAAGTATGATAAACACACAAACATTGCCTTTTATAATTATAGATCATAGTTTAAATTGCACTATGTAGATGTTTATATTTCTTTTGCAACATTTATATGTATTACTTAATTATCTTACATTTGAACATTATTGCAATATAAAAAAATTGTTGCCCCCAACACTATTTCTCCAATATTAAAATGAAACTCTCAGCATTTTACTATGTTCTTTCTTTGTGAACATGATCCTTTCACAATATCTATTTTTATTTTATGAAAAAGGACATACTTTGCATTTTATTCTGTTGCTCATTAGAGATTTATTTAAAATCTAATTTGCTTGTGTTCTCAAAAATAAAGATATGGAAAGTACTCTAGTTACATCAATTCAATGAAATATTGAAGAATATATATGTTCTATATATTCTTTCTTTAAATAGGCATTTAAAAATATTTTAAAATCACTATTTAAAGATACATGAACAATTTTATTTCATTAAAGCAGATTAACTTAATATTTAAAATAAAGTGATTTAAATTGGTGATTTTAAAAAAAATCAGTTGATTTTAATCAACTGATTTAAATCACTGCAACCCTGAGTGTCAGTGATTATTAATTTTAAAATTTGACTTGATTGAAAACTTTCTCTGTGATTGAAAATATGTTTTATAGCATTGTTGATAATTTTGTCATTTTCTCACAAAGAATAAAAATTAGGGAAGGTTGAATTAAAATAAAATTTCACAAAATTTATGGGAATTAAAATCTTACCTAGAACAATACTTTGAAGCTTCTTCTAAAAAATCTGAAACCAATTTCTCTTAAAATTTTAATCTAAACTGAACCATGATTACTTTTTTAAAAAATGCCAATAACGAGTTTAAATAGCCTAAAATATTGCATAAATAAACCTGAGCTGTTTTCATTAAATGTACAACTATATTATGCAGAAATCTCTGCATATTTGCAAAACTTAGTATGTTTGGAAATAGAATTACTTGTATACAATAGTAAATGACACTTCTATACCTGAATTATTTTTTAATGCTATTGGGAAAGATAGTTACATTTTTGCTATTCTTGTTTAATAAATATAAAAAATACTTAAAATGCCTTCCTTCATCAATATGACCTTAAGCAACAATTTTTGTAGATTCTCGTTTTGTCAAAGGGTTATTTTTTGGTGAACTTATTTGCTGTGGAACATGAAAAATGCATCCCCCCCTCCCCAATTGTGTGGACATCTTTTGTTGAAATAAAATATTTCCTTCTAGTTACACTTTTTGTAATTATTACTTTATTTTATCACATTACTAAATTTTATATTGATATTTTTAGTTATTATGTGATTATCTTTATACGATTACTTTTATTCAGAAAGTTCTTTTTTTTACTGAATCGAGATTAATCTGAAAATTGATCTTCTTCCCTTAAGATTTATTTTCCATGCTTACATATTAACAGATTTTTATCTTTAAATATTAGTATAATTTTTTAGAAGTTATTTCATTTTTGGTTTTTATTATCTTTTTTAGATATAACATTGAATATGCTGAATGCAATGGAACCTGAAGTTGATGTAGAAGGGCTGTCAAATAAACTGGATTATGATAGCTCAGATGCTTCATAACTGGAATATCATTATGTCATTTACTGTACATATTCATTTTTTAACATCTACTTTAAAAACTTTGTACAATTTTAATTCTTTTTCATCTGGAGAGTATTTGTAAGCGAATTTAAAAACTTAATAAATGTCTGTTTTCAATTAATTGTTTGACTTGTGTTTCTGTACAGCCAAACAATAGTAGTGAGTAGATTTTTTGGATTTTAGATTTAAAAAGTAGTGAATGGTATTTTGTATTAACTTATGCTTTTAACATGATTCTTTTTCAAAATTTAGGATTTAAATATATTGAGGACTGTGATGAATATATTTCATGAAAAGTTTTGGCATAAAATATATTAAAACAAAAAAAAATCTTGATTCCCTCAAATATCCAACATAGATGAGGATGAATAATTTGATTTTGCCCAAACATTCTCATGTTGGTGTGTGTAGGGAGGGGAATAGTGGAATACCAACTCAACTTTCAGCTTTTTGTCATGGTGACATATGACTTAATGGAACACTAATTTAGAAATCAATAAAATGTTTTCTAATTTATACTGTAAAAATGATGGTTTTGAGGATTCATCAACCAAGGCGAAGGAACACTATCCATATCTTCAATAATGAATCGTGTTAAAATCGATGTATAATTACAGTAGAAGAATTGAAATCATGAAAAAAAAATTCATTTAAATAATCATAGTTTTCAGCATGCATTTGTTGTCCCACCATTAAAGATAAAGGTTTATCTTTGATTCTGATTTTCAAGAAGCTACATGATCATTTTATTTAGAAGGAACTAATTAAGTGTATTTGGGAGGATGTTCAAAAGAAATTATGTATACTGTGGGTTTTAAAAAATTACTGTTTTCTTCTTTGAATAACTGAATTCAGCTGTCTTATCCTTGGGCTCCACTAATTTAATTTAAATGTAATGATATGGGGCAAAATAATTATTTTCTTATATATATGAAGGAATGGAACATGTTTGCAAATATTTCCTCTATTTTGAAATAAACACAACTAGTATTGAAAATATTACGAACTATCTGATATACCTGACATTGCTAGGGATTAAAATATTTTCATATCTAATTTTTGTTTGGTAACACTCTAATATTCTAAATTTATATTTGTCTCTTGAGAAGTTTTGTTTCTTTTTTTATGCAACATGTTTTTTAGCTATATAACTAATGTAACCATACACTAACAGTCTGTATAGGCCAAAAAGGCATACATAGAGGCAGTCAGTTTTAAAGACAAGGCAGAATGGCAAAGCTCGTGTGAATAAACTCTTTTAAAGGAATGTAACATGTTTGCAAATATGTTTGTCAACATTTCATTTTCATAACATGTCAACATTTTAAAAATATAAATGTTATGTAATGTCATTTAATAGAAAACTAACTATTTAGTTCATTTCTGTGTAGCCTTCTTTATTCTTCGCGGTATTTGTAATCGAAATTTAAAGAAATTCTATTAAATAGTTTGGATTTCTATGGCTTACAAACTATTTATGAATTTTCATTTTTATTACGAATTTTCTGATATTTTTTTTTACTTTTCGTCATTTTTATATATATTTTAAGCGAATTACATAAATAATTCGTCCAAAATACAATGAAGAACTTGAACTTGTGTCTAATCCTTGGTTACTCGATTCATTACCACACTCATAAGATAGAAAGATTTGGAATTGGGTAGTGCATATCATAGAAGATCACAATATCCAAAAAATTATTCGAAACAAAATTGTTAAGTGGCAAAAATTGTTGACAGGAGATGGGATGGTTTCAGTAGCAAAAGTTATTTTTCATTTTAGTTTAACAGGGTGGTGACAGAACCGGGATGTCGGGGAATTTAATGATCTGGAAAAATCGGGGAATAGTCAGGAAAAATTCATAAAAATATCTAAAAATCAGGGGAAATTAATAGTTATTTGTTACTCAAGTTATTATCTATAAATTAGTATCCTATGTCTAGCATTATTTGTAATAATAAATGGAATTTTTTTAAAAAAAACTTATATTCATTTATAAAAGCGTTAAGTTTTTGATTATAGAGCAATTAATTTTTGATTTGTTAAAGAATATAGGTTTGAAGTAATATTTTGGCAGTTCTCTTGTTTAAATCTTTGCTAAAATATGTATTATTAGGTACGTATAAATATACTATTTTTATATTTATGCTGCAACATGTTATTTTGGTACCCATGCAAAGAGCACTAATTAGTTATTGAATTGTTTTAAAGTTTTGAGCAAAGATCATAACTTTACTGTTAACATAATTTAACTTGTGTTGCAAAAAGTAGTTTCAATGTTTCTTAGAATTCTTATGCAGTTTTTTTTTTTTTAAGTTCCAGTATTTTTTACATATAAGAAATGTAATATACTATTTTAATAGATTTCCTTGGGATGTTCTCATTCCATTTTTTTAAATTAAATTTCATAAAAAAAATTAATTTTTTTCATATTAAATAACTGCTAAATTGTTTTTAATAATCTACATTGCACACATACAGTGATTCTGAGTAGGGAGAAAGCCAGGAAACTAATATAATTAGTAGCCGTAAATCAGGGAAATGTTGTAAGTTTAGTCGGGGGAAAAAATTTTTTGACAGTTTCTGTAGCCACCCTGTTTAAAAATCATTTTGTCTTTCATTCTGAATCTCATTGGTGGTGTAATACTAAATCTATGGTATGTTAAACAGTTATTAATATGGTTTAAAAAATGCTTTTGTAGTTAATTCTGAAAATTATAAAAACGTTCTTTATACTTATTCAAATGACTATATATCTTTGTTACTTACAAGTATTACTTGTATTTTGTTCATAGGCAGGGCTGCAGACAAATAAAGAAATAAGTCAAGAAAACAAAAAATAGATGTATGAGTATTTATTAAGTAATTAATATGATACATAATGAACAATAACAACTGTATACACTGTACAGTATATAGAGCATATTTGCATATGTATAATGCATATATTGTATAATGCATATTTGCATTTCTCGAAAAATTAGTGTACATTTGCAAAAAGGAGAAAAATGTATAACAAGTCATGCATAAAGCTTCAATTTTAGTCTATGTACATGTCCAATCTATTAGGCTACCAAAGCAAATCTGATCTCCGCAGTACATGTCCTTCATTATTTTTTTAAATTTCAGTTCGGCAATTTCTTCTTGCAGCATTTCATCTATTTTAGCGTGGTATTCTACAACAGTTTACTTTTGCATAATCGATTTAATATTGAAAATGTGCTCATTTACCTTATAATATGCTGTTTTTCTTTTTAAAAAACATTATCTGCTAATGCCATTTTAGTATTACTTGTTGGATTGTGGTCTTCGAATGGTGACTTCTACTCACTTATGGACTAGTCGGTGATTCGAAAAAGGTGTCGCGCTTTCGCGTTGCGACCATTCTACCATGGAACGTGGTTTAGCATTGATTTCTGTGCAGTAACCCTACATGAAATCATCTAAACCTAGAATCTGACGCTTTCCACTAGTTGAATATTCCCGCTGTTTCGCGAAAACACGTCGTCTCAGAGTGAAAATAGACACCAGAAGTTTGCAAGTAGTGCTGTGGTGGTCTGCAGAGTGTGGTAACGTGGTAAAGTTTTTGGAAACAGTTGCATTGTAGGCAGCGTCGGATCAAGCTTTTCAAAAACACTTTCACTTACCCGAAAAATAGGGTTTTTTTTAAACCGATATTTCAACGAATATTATCTGTCCGTGTAATTCTGTCGTCGTTATGAATTAATAATACAATTTCAAAACAAAATAATGTACTGAATTTATTATAAGTATATGAATTTTTTTTCTAATATGATTAAGAAGCTATATGAATTAAAGCTTGATTTAATGCGTGAGAAATTTTAAACAAAAATTGAATATAGATTCTTCGCCTCTCGGAAAAATCCTGCAACTGATTTTTACAACGGGTTAATGCAAGTTGTGATTTTGAAATTTTCTAACTACAGTAGTGTCTCATTATCTGAAATTCCGTTTTAACCGAAATCGGTTCTGAATTAATTGCATTTTCCGATTTATGAATTTTACTCTGTAATTTTCACTATCATTAAGTGCCCAATTGTTTCATTGTTTGTAGAGCATCATGTGACTATGGCCAGCCTTATGGTTAGTGTTTTTGGAGACTCCGTGCCAATCAAGCCGCTGCGATAGCAATTGGCGTTATTACTCTTATTAATTTTTCAGCATGCAGGGTTCGTACTCTTCCTGAAAAAGTCCTGAATTTTGCTTTTTTTTTTCTAAGGGCCCTGAAAATTGTGTTTTTTATCCTGATATTTCTTTTTGTCTCCTGAAAAATTACAATCGAAGAGCAGCAAAAGATAAAATTATGATAAAACATAAAAATATGACGTTTCCGTTTTTCCTTATTGATAGAAAGTCGCTGGAATCCGGAATTCTTACTTCTGACCTCACTTAGCGCCGAAAGAGTCTACCGCGCATGTACCGAGTCACCGCAATCGGGAAAGATGGGAGAATTGATATTTAGTATACTTTTCTGCCAATTTTATAAAAATTGTCCACACTACCCCCTTCTCCCCTACAATTGCTTTTTTTCACGTTATCCCCTGAATTTTCTGTACTGTACTCCTGAAAAAATCCGTAGAAACTCCTGAATTTTACTATCATATATACAGTATGAACCCTAATAAAATTAAAAATAATTAATAAAAACCTTCTGATAGTCATTGGATTCTGGGTAACAGTAGCTTCGAATTTTTTTTACGAGAAAGTTTAGGGGAGAACACTCCCGCTGGTTTTTCCTGTCATTAGATATTTTCACCTAAAAGCATCGGCATTCCCCGCTTGTGTTGGATAATTGAGACTCTACTGTAGTACACTTTACCCAAACAAGTTTAGATTTTTTTACCTTAACAAATTAAAAGGTATATGTATGTGTGTATTAGTTAATTTAAGCCAGATAAATAAGAATAACGATCTTTTGACAACACTCAATCATCAAATGAATTTTGTGGCCTCAAATAAATTGACCATCATGAAAGCGTTACTGATAAATTGACTGAACGGTTTACATTTTAGATTAATTTAGATGTTTTCATTCAAGGGCGCTTATTGTGAAACTGGTATTCTCATTGCTTTCCGAAGAAGTGACTTGCGGGTCTATTCTGGTACCCCCGGTTGGGTTGGGAGACGTCACTTTTTCCGCACGTTAACAACGGGAAAAGTGACGTTTCCCAACCCAACCGGGGGTACCAGAATAGATCCCTTGCTCTCCATCGTTTGATTATCTCTAATTCACCGAAGCAGGAAATGGAGTTTAATACCTTGCTTTGCATCCACTGCAATAATTTCAGAGCGTTTAGTGCACCTTTGCTTATACATCTGCTACTTTTGAGAACGGTATCGCTACGTACTGGCATCCTATAAGCGATTAATTGTGTCCATCTTTCAGCTTGATCCAACGCCTCGTCTGTTATGCCATCATCCGACGAATTGTACCTCATAGTTATTTCGTCTCAGACTGGTGAATCTTTCACTCCAGCACACCCGATCGACTGAATTGTGGGTAGGATGGTCGCCAACTCGCGTTTCTGCCAACTACTGTAATCGAAAATTCTTTGCGTTTTCTACATTATTGCACTACACTACATTTAAAAAAGCACTGAATTCACTAAGTTAATGTGGATGTCTTAGTATGCCGTTTTCCAAGAAGTCTTTAATGGTCTGTGACTATCGTTTCCATTGAAGTTAACTATGGAAATATTAAGTTGTTCGATGAAATTGCTGTTCGAAGCATGTATGAGAAGAGGCTGTAAAATAGTGAAATTTATAATGTATACAAATATAGTGCTGATAGCATTCTTCTTTACGGTATTTATTTTGGTTATGGTCTAAAAAGTTTATTCTTCCCAAAAGCTTAAAATCGGTTTTAAAGCCAGCGTGAAATGTAAATTTCTATTAAAAATTTTTAAAAAGTGTTATGGATTACTTTCTCACTTTAACATTTTGTTAACTTTCCCTTATAAATAGGCGTGTGTGAGTTGTCTCTTTGTATGACAAATGCGTAAATAAAGTTCCACCAGTTTGTTTCCATTCTGTGTATTTGGTTACATAATTTATTAATCTGTAAGCTGTAATTTGCAAACCTTTCCAGCAAACTGAATTCTTCGAATTGAAATTTTAAAATGATTTCAATGTAGTGGCATGCATTTTGTGTAGTTTTTAAATAATAAAGAAGAAATCTTTTTTAAATTCGTTCAGTTTAGAGACGGGTCAAATGGGTGTATACCTTACACGAAATGTGATAAGTGGAATCATAGGGTTAAACATTGACAGTTCCCGACACCTTAATCTTGAATTTTTAAAAATAAGCTTTTCGTTATATTCAGTCCATTTGTACTGAAAAACTAAATAAGAATGAATGGATGTCAATAAATGTGGTTTCATTTACTCATCCGTAGGGTGTAAATAACCCGATTTTGCACCATTTATTCGCAATATATTATAAAATACCTTCCAGGGATAATCTTTTTTATGGAAACTTTTATTCGGCCTAAACTAGAGTAATTCAGGAAAAGTTGCAAGAATCTCAGCTTGATTGCACTGTAGTATTATTTCATAATTTAATAGTATAAATATTGTCTTGCTTACTCAACTTTCAACAATTCAGTTTTGTGATCGCTTTCAGTGTTATCTCTATGACTCCAAGTGCCAAGCTCGAAAAAACGAAGGAAGATTTTCTGTTTTAGTGTATTCAAAAAAGTCATTGTTTGAAATAGTTTTTTTTCTTAGAGATAAATTTTTGAAAAGTTCTCCGGATTTGTCTCGTGTATTTCTCTTTCTATAATTTTAGTTGCCAAATTCGAAAAAGAAATTGTAAATTAATTTTGTTAAATTTTACACTTAGGAAAACTCATTTCTCTCTTGCTAATAAAGGCCGATTTCTTCTTAAATGCTAAGTCGTCAAATATTCGTAAAATAGGTTGAGAGGAATGCAAAGGAGAAAATATATTGTGATAATTTTCTTATTTAACAGTTGTCGATATTTCTATAAAAATTTAATGTTTCTCTAATTATAAAATATTCTATGGCTAGTCGTTAATTGTCTGCGGTAAGAATCATTCAGTTCGAATAACTCAGACTTGATCGCTGCGTTTCCAAGTGCAGCGAGATCGCGATTTATGTGGGGAATGAGATTAACCTTCTGACTGCGTATCCCGCGGGTTGGAGGCAAGTCTATTTTCTACTGCATCCTGCGATTTTCACATGTTAATGTCTTTGCTTAGTAACTTTATAGCGTTGGATCATATTATACTAATAATTTGCTTGGGTTTGCAGGAAGCTTATCTGAAACCCCATTTGTCTGCTAAATTCAAAAACTATACCACACAGAGAAATGATTTTCAACAAGGATCTCGAGTATCTGGAGGTGTGGCCTGCCTAACTTCATGTCAAATACCTTCCAAACCAATTCTCTTAAACACACAGTTACGAGCATTGCTACACAAATTCAACTAAATAGTCGAATAATAGTATGCTACTTATATCTCCCTTCTAGAGTTCATATTGAGCTGAGACATCTTGATGACCCAATTCAGCAACTCCCTAGCCCTTTTTCCTTGATAGGCGATTTTAATGGTCATAACCCTCTTTGGGGTAGTATCGACACAAATCCAAGTTGACGCCAAATTAAAACTCTTATTGAAGATCATTGCCTGTGCCTTTTAACTGACAATTAATAGATATACACACTTTCATCAGGCTTCTCAAATATTTCATACAATTGACCTCGCCATTCGTTCCCTTTCTCTAGCTCCATACTAGAAATTCTCAACTTCTACAAATCTCTTTAATAGTGATCATTTTCCAGTTGTACTATCACATATAAAAAATGATCTGACATTCACAAAACGATCGGTTAAATATATTTTTAGGAAAGCAGACTGGCCATTATTTGAGTCCTTGTGTCAGTTAACTCCAGACATGGTTGATAAAAATTTTATAGATATAGCAGTTAACACTATTACTGATTGCATAATCGCATCAGCAGATATCAGTATCCCCAAAACATCGGGTAACATCCCAAAGCTGTGCAAGCCATGGTAGAATGCTAATGTGAAACTTGCCAAAAAGCACTTGAAAAGGCATGGTATAATTTCAGGAGATATCCCACAGCTCAAAACTTAATAAATTTTAAAAAAGCCAGAGCCAAATTTCGTCAAATTAGAAGACGAAGTATGAATACAACATGGTGCTGCTATGTAAATTCCATCACAGGACATGTTTCCTCCAAAATTGTTTGGGACAAAAGGAGGAGAATCTTTGATTGTTATTCTGACAGCCCGAATATATCGTTTTTAAATCAAAATGGACAGATAATTTCAGATTCCAAAGAAATTGCAAATATAATAGGACAAACCCTGTCTGAAATATCAAGGGAAACATCTTATCCAAATGATTTTATTATTTTTAAAATGTGTGAAGAACAAAAATCGGTGGACTTTCTGCCATCATACGCAGAAGATTATAATTCAGCGTTTTCATATCATGAACTGAAAAATGCACTAAGGAAATCTAGTCCAACATCACCAGGACCAGATCAAATTCATAATGATATGCTTAAATACCTTGGTGAATCTTCTTTACTAACAATTCCACTTTTGTTCAAGAAAGGGTCTTCCCGCTTTCCTGGCTAAAAGCTATAGTTGTACTATCCCTAAACCAGGAAAGGACAAGCAATACCCAAAAAATCATCGATCAATTGCTCTGACAAGTTGTCTTAGCAAGTTGTTGGAACGTATGATTAGTGCCCGACTTATGTATGTTTTGGAGCATAGTAAATGGTTCGTCTCTTTTCAAAGTGGATTTCGTAGAAGGCGAGGTACCACAGACAATTTGTTAAAACTGGAAACGGCTATTAGAGAAGCCTTTGTGAGCAAAAAACACCATGTGTCGATATTTTTCGACATAGAAAAAGCGTACTTTCGCACATGGCGACATGGAATTTTAAAAGATTTATCTGACATTGGTTTAAAGGGAAACTTGCCACTTTTTCTTAAAAACTTTCTACAGACAAGAATTTTTCAAATTCGCATTGGTAACATTTTATCAGATAATTTTAATCAACAAAAAGGCGTCCCTCAAAGAAGCGATTTAAGTGTGTTATTGTTTATCATCAAAATTAATGGTATTGTCTCAAAGCCCCCTGCATATGTAAATAGTTCATTTTTTGTAGATGACATACAGATACATTGTGCTGGTGAAGACATGGGTTTTATTCAAAGACAATTACAAACAGCCATTAATAACATGACTGATTGGGCTTCGAAAAATGGTTTTCTTTTCTCGCCGCAAAAAACAGTCTGTGTGCATTTTTGTAGAAAGCTGGGATTACATCCAGACCCAGAATTCCGGTTAAATGGTTCAACTATTCCTATTGTGCAGGAGACTAAATATTTAGGAATTATATTTGGCACAAAACTTACATTTCGTTCACATATCAAAAACTTCAAAACATGCATTCGGACCCTAAACATCATGAAAGTCTTGTCGAACACCTTTTGGGGTGCAGACAAAGTTTCGTTGATGAGGAGACTTTGTTCGTTCGAAGCTAGACCAGAGTGCGCCAGTATATGGCTCAGCTGCTAAATCCACTTTAAAAATGTTAGACTCGGTCCATTATCAAGGCCTTCTTATAGCTACTGTGGCATTAAGAACTATCCCTATTCTTAGCTTTCATGTCATAAGCGGTGAACCATCTTTAGAACTTCGACGCCACAGACTCTCTCTCGTACTTTTATAAAATTAAGAGCGATGAGTCTCAGGTTATAAACGCTATTTTGGGGTCTTTATTTTCAGTCACACTTTCCTTCACCCCAACTTTTGGCTTTAGAATTGGAGAAATCTTGAGGTACTTCGAGATTGAAGACTTTCCAATCATCACAAATGTTGAAGGTCCCCCTCCTTGGTAGGAGACACAACTTGATTTTATTGAGGATTTTTTACACTTTTAAAACCAAGTACATCGGATTTGGTATTTCAGTAACATTTCTATGACAACAAACAATGCTACTCTAATTATGTCCCTATATATACACCGACGGGTCGAAACCTGACAGTCACGTCGGTTCGGCTGTTGTTTCCCCTGATTTCACAATTGCCGAGACACTTCACCCTTTCTGTTCTGTTTACACATCTGAACTGTATGCAATCTATTTGGTGCTTTTCAAAGTTATTACATTGAATTTTAAAAAGGCCATTATTTATACAGACTCTTGGAGTGGCATTAATGCCTTACAAAGTGCAAAATATAGTGAACATTCTTTAGTGATGAAATGTTTTGAACTCCATCATACAATCAAAAATGTCAAAATCAAATACTGTTGGATTCCTGGACATGTAGGAATTCCAGGAAATGAGCGTGCGGATAAGACCGCAAAAACTCCTAAAACAGCTCTAGAAACGTTTGTGCCTTTGACTGACGCCTTGTAGGCTCTTAAGCTATCTCAACATCGAGTGTGGCAAAAAAATCTGGGACAAACAGACAAAAATAAACTTTATAAAATCCAGCCTTCAATCAAAGGTTTTGGAAACCTCACTATATGGAGACACGATGTCATTTTGACAAGATTGAGAATGGAACACACATTTTTAACTCATCGTCACCTTTTACATTCAGACCCAACTCCTATATGTAGCAGATGCAACTGCATTTTAAGTGTTAAGCATATTTTATGTCAGTGCAAAAACTTTTATACCCAAAGACAAGCTCACTTTGGAGCGAATATCGTTGATTTAACTGACATCTTAAATGCACATCCTTGTGTCAATGCTTTTGCTTTTTTAAGGGAAGTTCAACTTTTTAAAATGATTTAGATTTTTCAGTTTAAATGTTTAAAAAAAATGTTTATGTGATTTGAATATAACAAGCGTTTGGCACAGTATGGACAAATTTGCCCTTGTGCCAATAAACCCAAATCAACCAACCATATTATACTAATAAAGCTTTGCATATAAATAACTCGCTTGGCTCAAAGGTATTTGAACACGCTTGCAAACGTTGCATTTAAATAGTGATTTTTTAAAAATTACACAGTCAGAGGGTTAAAAAGTCAAGTTATATGGAATGACATTAAATGACATGCGTCATATGAACAGGTAGATATGGTACGAGGAAAGCTAGCCAACGTAAAAATAATTTAGTAAATTATTCTTTTCTTACACGCATTTTCTTATATCTGTTAGCAGCGTTTTACAAACGCCTCATCGGTTCAAAGGAAAAATCATTTTTCAATATTGTTACTTATTAACCCTTCCCTGCATACTGTATTAAATTTGATACATTATTTATTTCTCATGTTAATAATGCATGGAAAAATTTCTGTCCACTCGTATACGCTGTATCAGATTAGAAACATCATAAAAGACCGGATAATAATCATTCGTTCCATTTTCCATGGACAGCACAAGTCCGTAGTAGTCAATTATTGAATTCCTGATACACTTACTAATATATTTAAGCAGATTTTAGCATTTAAAGGAGTCTTGCATCTTTGATTGTTTCATCAATTGCTTCTTCATGTATTTAACATTTGATATTACTTTTAAAATACTTTTTTATTGTTTTATAAAAAAGAAATAGTGATTTCATACGTTCATTAAATTTATTAATAATATCATAATTTTATTTTGATTTTTTGTGTATTTTTCTGTTATATGTGAACTTTCCATGCCAAAAATATTTTTTATTTTGAAATTTTAAAAAGTCGTGCATTGAAAGGTTAAACGGATAATTATCGTGCGAAACTTGTTTAAAAAAAGTTTTTGCATTTTTAAAATTGTTCATATGCTTGAAGAGGCTGCAGTGGCCTGGTGATAAGATCTCGACTTTGAGACTTGAAGATTCGAAACGTAACTCCACCAAAAATCAGTTCTATGTGAGGGGCCTGGCGCACGTTGAAGCTGGCGTCAAGGTCAAACGCCCTAACGCTGCTATGGTGCGGAAGTTTGTAGAGGAAGGGTGCCGACTTAGACTTCATCCTCGTCATCTGACCACAGTTCAAAGTTACGAACTAATAGCCCTTGTGTTTTCACATAATGGGACGTTAAGTTCGTATGTTTGAAATTTACGAATTTACTGATGATTTAGCTTGCATGTGGATTTTAATTTTCGGTGAAATGCTTTCCCTGGTCAGTTAACATTTCCTTTGCAGTCACTGTTTTGATATTATCATTACTTTATAATAAAATACTTTGTTTGTATCTTGACACAGTAATATTGATGTCCAATCAAATAAAGAGGATGTATATCAAATCCGCTGATAAACTAGGAGGACTGATAGTACACATCAAAGCGAACAAAAAATGTAATAGAACCTGGGGTCGCAAATTGCACATAAAGAATGAAAATCGCGAATATGCGTCTGCAAAATGTGACGAGGAAGGAACAAAGAAATCAATACAGAAAACATTTATTGGACAGAAAGGTACAACGCAACTTGTACAACAGAGAATAAACGAATTGGTTACAATAGTTGTTGAAATTAACGCCAACGGAAGTCACTGTGTAAGGCACAACGACATACGTAAATACGAATGACGGACACACTGGAAGATTCCGGCTGTTTCCTGGGTATCTGCTACAGCGGTCACGATCCTCGCTATCGGATCTTCCGGTGTCTCGTAAACGAGCGATTCTAGTGACCCTAGAAGAAATCTAAGGTTCACTTTGTAGATGCATTTTCATGATTTTCCCCCACTCAGCATCATTTGAGACCCCGTGTTCCATTGCATTTTTGTTTGTTTTGATGTGTATCATCACCCCTCCAAGTTTGTCGGAGGATTTCATATACATCCTGTATAAAGCGCATTACCAGACTGCCTTTCAGCATCAAAGTAAGAAATTCGTTGATTTTGTAAGGTTTCAGCCCAGTGATACCGGGGCCTGATCAGATATCAACAGACACAGAAATACAGCACATCAACATTTAATAAAGCTTCTTGATTAATGGCCTATTTACAGGTTAAAAAAAATACAATTGATTTGTACATTCAAGAATTAAGTATAAGTCCCGGATAAAGATCGCGAGAGTCAATATTGTTCGTAACTGGACTTAGTCTCAGTTACCAAGGTGAGTTTACTCGTATTGCAAACGATGATAAGTTCATGTATTATGAGAGTTCAGCAATTGTAACAACTCAGGGCGAGTTCTAAAGGCACCTAGGTTAGGTAGATGAAATTGAGGTTTAACGAACGCTCAATCGATTTCAGTAATCCACCACAGGGATTAAGATAGCCAGGCTCTGGCTAAAAGTGTACTCCGGATGAGTAAGAGATACCGGGATCGGTATTTGACAGCGAGGTTAAGCAAACGCTCACTAATTTCCAGCAATCCTCCAAAGGGATGCTATTATGCAATTCCGCAGTTCACCACAGGAGCTAGCCTAGCCAAGGATTTGGCTAATTTGCACGGAGTCAGAAAACGCCCGTTTCATCAAAGTTCGGATTCCGCAATCCCACACCACGGATTAGAAACCCGTGTGTTTACTTCTCAGCTCTCGTCTCTTGATCCCCTTTTTTCTCTCCATCTTCCCTTCTTAAACCCCCTACCTTCAGACCTCAGAGGAGTGGCCGAAGAGTTAAATTTCAGTGATTTGTCCGTGTGCCTAACAAATCATCCAACCACAAACATGCGCCTCCCTTCCAGGCTAATCATTGGAAGTGGTCAAAACATAACTGCTCCTCTTGTCGGCTCTCCTTGTGCGGTCTCACAAACGATACCGCACCGTCCTCTTCGGAACCCCTCTGGGTTTGCGTAAGACTGGGCCGTTTTACGACTTATTTTATGACCTTTTACGCTTTCCTCTTCAGGTGCCTTAGGGATTTCTTGTGTGGTCCGTCGTTGGGAAACAGAGAAGGGGAGACCTCACAATTTCGACAAGCGAAATCAAATTTTCGCATGCTTTATTGTGAATATAAAGATTGTGAAACCGGGTTAAGGTGAATCAATTGTGAAAATAAAGTATTGATGGCTTACTTATAATAAAAGTAGAAACAATAACAAATATAGTTATAGAAACAATATTAAGCGGTATATAACATTACGAGCAAAATTCTTCATCTGGTGAAATGTGAGAATAACACATTTTTCGTATTTTATGTCTTCGTATGTCACCTTCGCCAAACTATGACTCGGTATAACAAAATCTTACAATACTTTTAGCATTCTTGGGAGGTAGCTAGAGATATCTTATGACATTAGGAGAAGTGGCGTAACTAGGGTGGGGCAGGCAGGGCACGTGCCCTAGGCGCAATTACCAATGGGGGCAAAATTAAGATATGAATTAGTTGTATTTAAGAGAAAGTTCGTTCTTTTTAAGCTCTTATTCCAAAAATTCTTAAAAATTAAAATAGTTTCAACAAAGTGTGGGAAAACCTAAAGGATACAGTCTTTTTTGCATCTCGGAAACCAGCTCAAGCTGCGACAAAATTACAAATAGAATTATGTTACAGAGATTTGATGACTAAAACCTCATCTATAACTGAAAGTGGAAGCTCGTTTCAAAGGGATGACCATTTCAAAGATTTGCGTCCTGGAGAGTGGGAGATAAGGGAAAATAATTTAAAATAGATTTGTTAAGTAGGGTTCTCGTGGTTTCTCACGGTATCTGATTCATACTGATTGGGTATCAGTTACTTCGGAAATTCGTGACAAATAATTAGCAGAAAAGTATTTCCTAGTATTCAAAAGTATCATTAACAGTTTCAATAAGCAGAGAGTGAAGCATGGAAAAAATTATCTCAGATTGTGTTTACTTTCATAGTGAGGGCCCTTTCTTGCTTTAAAAAAACCGTTTAGAAAAAATAAGTTTTGGAAAAAAACTAGAATCACCTTTCCAAAGCTAAAGAGAGGACGCAATTTTGGTATTTGCCCTGGGCGCCATTTTATGTTGGTACGCCACTCATTAGGAGTAATCCTCTCTGTAGTTTAATTTCAATAGACTTTTAGTGCAAAGTATCAGAATATCACCTGTTCTAGTTCCTTGCAAGAACATTCTGATTGATCCCAGAATTCCATTTCTGACGAATGCAAAAAGAGCATTCTTATAAGAACATTCGTATTCAAGAACGATACTAATGATTATAGTCTTGTTGTATTGTCTAATTTAGTGTTGTATGTTGAATGTAAATAAATATATACTTTTATAATTTCATCATTCATCACTACATTCACCTACTTCTCTAAATTCAAGATTCTTTTCACTTTCTCAGAAAAACATTCTTACACTAAATGGTTTTATAATGATACGCGAAGCATTTTGCTTTTAATATCCTGTACTTAGTAAATAACTTTCCTCAAATTGTTTTAAAGTTTTATATGTAAGCATTTATTTAGATAACCGTAATTCTAAAAAGAGTCTTCCGTTTTTGATATTTAACAAATTTTAAACCAGTGTAAAAACATAAAAACAATTCAACAATATTATCCTTATTACGCATACTCTGTACAATGACTGCTGTTTTGGTTAGTTCAAATTATTCAACCTAATGGTATTCGTTACAAAATGCAGTGAGTGGAATTGACATAAAATGCGGAACAATTACAACGAATATTATCTGACATAATGAAATTTAATTGGAATCTTTTGTATTTTCTGTCAAACTTAACATTATACCGCATGTTGCATGAACAAGCTTTAAGTTGTGCATGTTTCATATTGTAATAAAAATTTCTCCCTCACTTTATAATTTGGAGAACACTCTTCCAATTTTCCTGTTTACAGCTTTCAGACTCACGATCGAAAGTAAACTAAACTGTATATAAGGTGTTCCGGATAACAACACAGTTTCAAGAAAAACAGTATACGAAGCGTGTATCTCTTCTAACGGCAAGTCCCTTGAACACTTTAAGTTACTCCAAATGTTTGTTGTGGATACGGTGTCCTACTGGCAGTTTTTAAGCATTTTTAATTTTTCGAGCTAAATGTTTGTTAATTTTTCTCCTAATTAAATTATTAGTACACATCTTCCTTTATTTTAATATTTGCAAGAGAAACACCAATGTTACAAGTTTTCTTTCCATAATTCTTTCATGATGTAATTATTAAAATTTCAAAAATCATTAAAAAGATTTCTTTTGAAACAAATGAAATGTGTATATAAAGAAATTTTTCAAAGATATAATTGCGCCAAAGTCATACTATAAATTTACACTTTTTAGACAAAGTTTAAAAGTAATGTCTAGTTCAAATTAATGAATTTTTTCAAGGGCATATTATTTCCCAATAGCTGTACCTCACATGCTTTTTTTCCGAAAGATATAATTTAAGATATTTTTTGCGTTCAAAGATGAAAATTTCATAACTTAACAATGAAAAATGTCGACAAAATTTATGTTTTTGATGATTTGCAGATTTAACTAAAAACTCTACCGAAATTCAGTTCTCAACGGAAAGTCTTTTTTCTTTCAAAATACCATCTTTATGCCAAAAAGTGCAATACCTCACAGTTTTCCCAGATAGCAATTTTAGTTTGCAACAATTTTGCTCTGCAAATCTGCAAGTTTGACAAGGCAAGAGTACAAGCTAGAGTTGGGTTGATACCCGGTTTTGCTGTATCAGGTACAGGTTGATACTGATACTTGTTTGTATCTGATACTTTTACTTGATACTTTTATACCTGATACAGCAGGTAATCGATCCCTTCCCGATGGGACAGAACTGGGTACTCGGCAATCGGGTAGTGATGCAAGATTTCTGCCTTGGCCACGCTATTAGCATATGTTATATTTATGTTTTTTTTAAACCACACATATATATGTATATTATTTTTACCACTATTTGAAATAAAATTATTTCTACCGCATTTTTTAACTTTTTCTTGCAATGTTTAGTGAGTATATAAGATTGATGGAATTTTCTCTGAATAAATACATGCATTTGCTTTAAACATTTTTTTATCCGAAACAAATAAGTAACTCAAGCAACAGAATTATTATTAATAAAATATATTGAACATAAAAATTAAACGTTGAATATGAATAAAATTTTCAAATATAACGATTTAAAAAATATACTTAAACAGAAAATTTGTATGTTTTTAAATATAAATATGCGATGAAAAATACTTAAAAACACAATGAAAATGAAACTGTTGCTAACAATCTTTTAACTTTATAAAAGTCCTTACTTTTTAAAAATGCTTTAAGATATTAATTACAAAATTAAAATTAATAACCAAAGCTATAGGTAACGAGCAATTTTGTTAGAGATGGAGAAAATAGTCTTCAAAGCTTATGTATAATGATATAGTATAGAGTTAAATATAAACAATGTAAAACAAAAAAACATGAAAATTCAAATTTTTAAAGAAAAGAGGGACGTAAGTATATTAACAAAAGTATAACATTGAGAACATACAAAGGTACAACAAGAAAAAAAATTAAAGAAAGAGATAAAAAATATATTCAATAATTATAGTTTAAAAAGCTAATTTTTTCATTTTGTCAGAATATAATCTTGTTCTTTTGTCATTTAAGATCAGTTCTCCTACTGAAAAAATGTGTTATCATGGAACAGATGTCACAATCAGGCAAAAGTTTTCTGACTAGTTTTAGTTTTTTTATTTTTTTTAAATACGGAAAATTATACCTCTCTTCTCGCCACTATTTTAATCGATATTTAATGAGGTTCTTCTAAGTACATGCCTACTTTGGTGATCATTCTAGATCGATATTTTCCTACAGTCTTATACCATGATGAAATCCTACCGAAATTTTTCCACAAAACTAATGCACCACAAATCAATCCAACATATACCAAACCCAGATCGGGAATCCTCGCCTACTCCTTCCAATACACTTAACTAATAACAAATCCGTTTCTCTATCCCCCCGTCTATGACTTCAAAAACAAGGTGACCTGCACTTCATTAATACCTCTACGGAAAGCGCGACGCCATTCCAACCAGGAACTGACCCAATGTATCAATCTGATATTGTGTATCATTGATATTTAGTATCACGTTGATACTTCGAAAATGAACGCGACAGAGGCGATTACCCAATGTTATCAATCGAATCCTAGAACTGATACCGAGTACTTGATACTTTTGGTCTGTATAATTTTCGTGTGTCTGATACTTTTGCGTACCTGATAAAAAGTATCAAGTTGATATAGTATCACCCAACCCTAGTGCAAGCTTGAAACAAGTGATTGCAAACGACGAAGTCACCACGTGTCGAACTTGCAGCAAGCTTGATTCCTCAAACTATAACAAAAACAGAGTACGCAGACGAACCTCAGATTTGAGCCCCCGACAACCCTCTTCCTAAACCTGTCGCCTTAGCCACTCAGCCAGCTGGACTTCAATTACCGAGCATAGATTACGCTAATATATCGTGCATCTTCACGTTTTATTTTAAACTATCTTCTTCATTTCATTAATTTTTTAAATTTTGGGAATATGATTTGAAGTCAAGGGGAGAGCAATTTTTGCTATTAACTACGTTTTACTAGTGGAATAAATTATGAAATTAGAGTTCAAAAGTAATTACTTTTAAAAATATGGGACACAAAGTAAGTTATTATTTTTCAACAAACATTGACTGTTTTTTAAGTTTAATTTTGTTTATGAACGTTAAAATTTCAACATTAAAAAAAGGCGATATATAGTTTTCTTTACCGTACGAGTTCTATATTTAGTGAATTTTTCAAAAGTAATTTTTTTATATAAAAAGACCTAGTCAGTTTTTTCAAATTATCATTGATTTATTGAATTAATAAAAAGAAGGGACGGTCTAGGAGATGCTATTAAAAATCGGATGTTCTTTAAAACAGAGACAAAGATCAAATCCAGATATATACAACTGTATCCAGGTCGTGGTGTGTAAGTGTGCCATATCAACTTTACAGCAAACTTGCATTGCAAAGAGGGTGATCGATTATGCTTTGTTACTTTGTAGGAAGTTCGTTGCAAAGTTACCACATCAAGTTTGTCATGACAAGCTAATATCAAGAAAAATCACACTTGCTGGAAGTTTATATCCCAGATAGCAATTTTAGTTTGCAGCAAACTTGCACTGCAAATCTGCAAGCTTGCAGTAAGGTTGACACGACAAGAGCGCAACCTTGAAACAAGCTTTCAAAAGCGACGAAGTCACCATGCGACGAACTTGCAGAAAGCTTGCCACGTCAAACTAATTGCAAACATAGCAAAAACAGACTACGAAAAAAACCTCGGATTAGAACTCGCGACCTACCGCTGCCAAAGAGGACGCATTAACAATTTGGCCAGATAAACTCTGAGAGAAGGGGATAGATTTCGCTAATCAATCGCGTATACGATTTATTTTAAATTCTTTTCTTGATTTCATTAATTTTTTAAATTTTGTGTTGAGAATATGATTTGAAATCAAAGAGAGAGCGATTTTCGCTTATAACTACATTTTGCTAGTAGAATAAATTATGAAATTAGGTTTCAAAAGTAATTACTTTTAAAATGGGACAAAGTGTAAGTTATTATTTTTCAACAAACATTGACAGTTTTTAGGTTTAATTTTGTTTATAAACGTTAAAATTTCAACATTAAGAAAAAGGAGATATAGTTTTCTTTAAAGTGCGAGTTCTATATTTAGTAAAAAGATGGAAAATGTTTCAATTTTTTTTTATAAAAAGTTAGTTTTTTCACAAATTATCATTGATTTATTGAATTAATAAAAAGAAGGACGGTCTAGGAGATGCTATTAAAAATCGGATGTTTTTTGAAACAGAGACAAAGATAATTATCTCATTTGTGCTATCATCTTTGCATCAAGCTTGTTTTGCAAACTTACAGCAAGCTTTCATTGCAAGGAGGGGTGGCGCTAGTTGTCACGGCGTTGCAAGCGAGGGTGGCGATTCTGCATTGTTAGTTTGTCACAAGTTCGCTTCAATCTTGACGCGTCAAATTTGCCATGACAAGGAAATATCAAGTCAAAATCAAACTTGCTGCAAACGTACGTGTTATCTGGGTTACTTCATGTTTTCATACAAAAATAGAACAAAGGATAGATTTTTCAAGAAAAATAGTGTGAGGTAGTGCACTTTCTTAAAAATAAAAATATCTCCAAAATAAAGACAAAGATCAAACACAGATACAGAACAGATATTGACACAGCGCCACCTATTGACGAAAATTTCAAATACTTTTTCTTTATTCTTTTTTTCGGCTTTAATGGAGCGCATCACTTCTACTACATTCTAGTGAAATTTTGTATCGTTTGGGGGGATAGAACTGGCTCTATAGTCTTCTAAATAACTGAACTTTAATTATAATAACCCTGTACATTAGTGCATAACATTGTACAATTTAATGAAAAAAATATTATACAATATTGGAAAAATCTTGCATTTTACAATGTTCCAATATTGGGTAACAGTATTGTATCCCAGATAGCACGCACACTTGCAGCAAGTGTGACTTTTCTTGATATTAGCTTGTCATGACAAACTTGATGTGGCAACTTTGCAGCAAACTTCCTGCAAAGTAACAAAACATAATCGACCAACCCACGTGCAAAACAAATTTGCTGTGAAGTTATGACAAACTTCATACCACAATTGCAAAACAAGTTTGCTGCAAAGTTGATACAGCACACTTACACATCACGATCTGGATATGTATATAACTGGTTTTGATCTTTGTCTCTGTTTTAAAAAACATCCGATTTTTAATAGCATCTCCTAGACCGTCCTTCTTTTTATTAATTCAATAAATCAATGATAATTTGTAAAAAACTAACTAGGTCTTTTTATAATTAAAAAAATTTTGAAAAATTCTCCATCTTTTTACTAAATATAGAACTCGCACTTTAAGGAAAACTATATATCGCCTTTTTCTTAATGTTGAAATTTTAACGTTCATAATAAACAGTCAATGTTTGTTGAAAAATAATAATTTACATTTTGTCCCATTTTAAAAGTAATGACTTTTGAGCCCCAATTTCATAATTTATTCTACTAGCAAAGCGTAGTTATTAGCGAAAATAGATCTCTCTTTGACTTCAAATCATATTCTGAACACAAAAATTTAAAAAATTAATGAAATCAAGAAAACAGTTTAAAATAAAACGTGTAGATGCACCGATTTATTAGAGCAATCTATCTTCCCTTCTCAGCGTTCCGCTGGTTGAGTGGCTAAGGCATCTGGCAATGAAGTGGGTTGTCGGTTGTTCGAATCCTAGGTTTGACTGAGTACTCGTCTTTTGCTATAGTTTGCAATGAGTTTGAAGCGGCAAGTTCGACTTGTGAATAAGTTGTTTCAAGCTTGCACTCTTGCCGTGTCAAACTAGCTGCAAGTTTGCTGCAAACTAAAATTGCTATCTGATATAGTGTTATTTTTGCAAATGTTTCAATATTGTACAATAACATGCCGTACATGGGACGGTGAGTTGATGGTTTGGTCTCCGCTTCTTGATTGATTGAATACATACCACGTAGGGATCCTATTCTTTCGTAGATTAGCAGTGGGTCTGGTGCATGCTAAATCTGCCTTTGTGGGCAGCAGGAAGAACATATGCACTGTTTCACCCTCTTTTCAATGCTATTTCTTTGAATGGATGTCCCTAAGGTGTCAGTTAACTATCTGCCAATAACGAGGCTCTAACATGACTCCGACTGTCTCTATCCCAGATAGCTTGAACACTTACAGCAAGTTTGATTTTTTTTTAAAATTAGCTTGTCATGACAAACTTGATGTGGCAACTTTGCAGCGAACTTCCTGCAAAGTAACAAAACATAATCGACCAACCCACTTGCAAAACAAGTTTGCTGTGAAGATGGTAGCACACTTTACAGATAATCTTTGTTTCTGTTTTTAAAAAACATCCGATTTATAATAGCATATCCTAGGCCATCTTTCTTTTTAATAATTCAATAAATCATTGATAATTTGTGAAAAAACTAACTTTGTTATAAATAAAATTTGAAACATTTTCCATCTTTTTACTAAATATAGCATTCGCACTTTAAAGAAAACTATATATCGCCTTTTTCTTCATGTTGAAATTTTAACGTTCATGAAAAACAGTCAATATTTGTTGAAAAATAATGACTTACATTTTGTCCCATATTTGTACAAGTAATTACTTTTGAACCCTAATTTCATAATTTATTCTACTAGCAAAACATAGTTATTAGCGAAAATCGATCTCTCTTTGACTTCACAAATCATGTTCTTAACACAAAATTTAAAAATTAATCAAATCAAGAAAACAGTTTAAAATAAATCGTATGCGCGATCTAATAGTGCAATCTATCTTTTCCTCTCAGAATCTTGCTGGCTCAATGGTTAGGACGACAGGTTTAAGAAGCGACATGTCGCGGGCTCTAATCCGAGCCTATGTTCGTGTTCTGTTTTCACTATAGTTTGCAATGAGTTTAACGCCGCAAGTTTGTGACAAGTTTGACGCTTGCCCAGATAGCAATTTTAGTTTGCAGCAGACTTGCACTGCAAGTCTGCAAGCTTTTTGCAAATTTGTCACGACAAGTGTGCAAGTGTGAAACAAGCTTGCAGCAAGTTAACGCAAGCCTCGAAGTCACCATAGGACGAACTTGCAGCAAGCTTGCATTGCAAGCTCAATGCAAATTATAGCAAAAACAGAGTACGAGCGCAACCCAGGATAGAACTCGCGACCTACCGGTTCGGAAACTGACGCGGTAACCAATGGGCCAGTTAAACTCTGAGAGGAGAAGATAGATTTCGCTAATACATCGTTCCATTCGATTCGTATTCGATTTATTTTAAACTATTCTCTTGATTTCATTAATTTTTTGAGTTGAGAATATGATTTGAAGTCAAAGAGAGAGCGATTTTCGCTAATAACTACGTTTTGTTAGTAGAATAAATTATGAAATTAGAGTTCAAAAGTAATTACTTTAAAATGGGACAAAATGTATAAGTTTATTTTTCAACAAACATTGACTGTTTTTTCGGTTTAATTTTGTTTATAAACGCTAAAATTTCAACATTAAGAAAAATGCGATATAGTTTTCTTTAAAGCGCGAGTGATATATTTAGTAAAAAGATGGAAAATGTTTCAAAATTTTTTTTATAAAAAAGTTAGTTTTTTTTACGAATTATCATTGATTTATTGAATTAATAAAAAATTAAGGTCTAGGAGATGCTATTAAAAATCGGATGTTTTTATTAAAACAGAGACAAAGATAATTATCTCTTTGTGCTGTCTTTGCAGGAAGCTTGTTTTGCATACTTGCAGCAAATTTGATTTGCAAGGGAGGTGGCGCTATTTTGTCACGTCGAACTTGCAGCAAATGCGTTGCAAGCGAGGGTGGCGCTAGTTGTCACAGAGAACTTGCTACAAGTTCGTTTCAAGTTTGACGCGTCAAATTTTGCCATGACAAGGGAATATCAAGTCAAAATCAAACTTGCTGCAAACTTACGTGCTATCTGGGTGGTGACTAAAGGGTCTATTCTGGTACCCCGGTTGTGTTGGGAGACGTCACTTTTCCGTTGTTAAAGAGCGGAAAAAGGTGACGTCTTACTCGTTTGTATAAACTTGTTTCAAGCTTGCACTCTTGTCGTGTCAAATTTGCAGAGCAAGATTGCTGCAAACTAAAATTACTATCTGGGATATGGACGATTTTTCTGGTTTGTTTGCTTATATTAAAAACCTGGACTTTATCTGCTTGTATGTTGGACTTCTATTCCGCATCCGCTTTGAAGATCCATTGACTTAGCATTACGCCGGAAATACGTATTACAGGCATGTAAACAAACCAGAAAACTCGTCCATAACAAGTGAGGGGTCTATTCTGGTACCCCCGGTTGGGTTGGGAGACGTCACTTTTTCCGCAAGTTAACAACGATAAAAGTGACGTCCCCCCCCCCAACCGGGGGTACCAGAATAGACCCGTGAGTCTAATTTGATTCCGCCTACAGGCCGTCAAGTGACTCAGATAAAAGGGGAATAAGTCAATTTCTTTGTTTTTAATGTTTACTCTTGAAATGTACTGTTGGGAATCAGTAGAAAGCTAGTTAGTTGTAAATAGAATATGCTATCCCATATAAATTGCAAAACCAACCTTAAGCTTTGTGGGTCTATTCTGGTACCCCCGGTTGGGTTGGGAGACGTCCCTTTTTCCCCACTTTAACACGGGGAAAAGTGACGTCTCCCTACCCAACCGGGGGTACCAGAATAGACCCGTTGTTTAGTTGGTAGAAGGGTGAAACCACTTTCATGTATCACGTGACTATGACGTCTACCCAGATAGCAATTTTAGTTTGCAGCAAGCTTGCCACAAATTTGTCATGACAAGAGTGCAAGTTTGCCACAAATTTGTCATGACAAGAGTGCAAGCTTGCAGCAAGTTAACGAAAGCTCCGAAGTCACCATGAAACGAACTTGCAGCAAGCTTGCCGTGCAAACTTATTGCAAATTATAGCAAAAACAGAGTACGAAACACAACCCGGGATAGAACTCACGACCTCCCGTTTCCGAAGCGGAGTCGCTAACCATTGAGCCAGTTGAACTCTGAGAGGAGAAGATAGATTTCGCTAATACATCGTTCGATTCGATTCGTATACGATTTATTTTTACTATTTTCTGGATTTCATTAATTTTTTGAGTTGAGAATATGATTTGAAGTCAAAGAAGAGCGATTTTCGCTAATAACTACGTTTTGCTAGTAAAATAAATTATGAAATTAGAGTTCAAAAGTAATTACTTTAAAATGGGATAAAATGTCTAGTTATTATTGTTCAACAAACACTGACTGTTTTTTAGATTTAATTTTGTTTATAAACGTTAAAATTTCAACATTAAGAAAAAGGCGATATAGTTTTCTTTAAATGAGAGTGATATATTTAGTAAAAAGATGGAAAATGCTTCAAAATTTTTTTTTATAAAAAAGTTATCTTTTTCACAAATTATCATTGATTTATTGAATTAATAAAAAAGAATTACGGTCTAGGAGATGCTATTAAAAATCGGATGTTTTTTAAAACAGAGACACAGATAATTATCTCTTTATTGTGCTATCTTTGCAGGAAGCTTATTTTGCAAAATTGCAGCAAGTTTGATTTGCAAAGAGGTGGCGCTATTTGTCACATCGAACTTGCTACAAGTTCGATTCAAGTTTGACGCGTCAAATTTTGCCATGACAAGTCAAAATCAAACTTGCTGCAAACTTACGTGCTATCTGGGGAGACGTCACTTTTTCCGCACGTTAACAACGGGAAAAGTGACGTCTCCCAATGCAACCAGGGGTACCAGAATAGACCCCAAAAGCAATTCGGTTTTTTTCGGTGCTTCGGATTACTAAAGCAATTTCCCAGATAGCAATTTTAGTTTGCAGCAGACTTGCACTGCAAGACTGCAAGCTTTCTGCAAATTTGTCACGACAAGTGTGTAAGTGCGAAACAAGCTTGCAGCAAGTTAACGCAAGCCTCGAAGTCATCATAGGACGAACTTGCAGCAAGCTTGCATTGCAAATTCAATGCAAATTATAGCAAAAACAGAGTACGAACACATCCCAGGATAGAATTCGCGGATATAAATCACCAAAATCATATCAGTACCGCTAATATGTATTGTTGAAGTCTAGAATTTTGTCAAAATGGTCCGACATATCACTATAAGTAATGTGTGAAACTCCAAAATTCTCAAAATGCTCTTAATATTTTTAAAAAATCAAAAAACCCAAAATATTCATTAAATTTCGTTAATTTCTTTTAGTACGTAATGGTGAAGATAGATGGCGCCCAAAGTGCCGATCAGATATGCTTTTGGACTCTTTCATAATAATAAAAGCTAATTTTGTTCATTTTTGAAGAAAATAAATATGCATGAAGAGTTTTAATAATAGTTTCTCAACAGTTAAAGATTCTTTTTAATGAAAAAACGTCTAATTTTTTTGAAAACCGATATTTTGTCCTGTGTGTATAGTAATTCGGCAACCCTATGCGGATAATCTATGAATACAACGATTGGGTCTCTTTAGAACGTGAAGAGTCCCTCCCTCCCTGCTGCCGCGTAATTGCATTCTCCTTTCCAAGGTCGAAAGTAAGCTAAACAGTTCCTGTACGGGTGGAAGTTTATTGCAATTTTTTTTTTTCTTCTTCTTTTTTTCTCCGCTGTTGAGAAGGGGATTCCTTCGTTTCTGCTGCTGCACTGCGATTAACCAGATTTCTTTTGTAGTGCTATATACGTTAGTTACTCCATCTATCTCGCTGTCTATACTCTTGTAATTATCATCAATAATAAATTTATTGATTTAAACAAGATGTAAAGATTTGATTAAATATAATGTATAGGAGATTATTTTTGATAGTTATTCTAGCATTTGTGGCTACTTATATAAATTATTTTCTTGATTGAAACTAATAATCACATCCCTTTTTCAAAGTTACGATACAATAATGAAAGAAAAAAAGTGCTATTTATTGAAAGTGTCAAACGATAACTTTACCCTTGGGTACTAAACTCAAAAGAAAAAGAAAGTAAATATTTATCATCGAAATAAGAATTATGCTTACAAATAAACACAGCGACAGAAACACAAAATTCTTCTCCATGCAAATAAACATTTGATAGAACTTAAAGAACGATTACAATCATACTAAAATTATCAAATACAATTTTTTAAATTCTCCATATTTTTAAATACAGTAAACATTTCTAGAATATTTTTTTCATTCGCTAGAAAACAAAAATATTTACATTTCATTTTTAATATGGGTCATTTGTGGTCATTTGCTGTGTTTAAAAATTAAACATACATCAATTATGCGAATATTTAATTTTCACTTATTTTTTCGACTCGAATGAATCTACCAAAACTGAAAGGGGAATAGAATAAGTATACTCTCTCTATTTATATATTTTTAAAGAAAAGCTAAAACATATGACATTTTTATGAAAAGCATCATAACCGAGCTTATTTTAATTCTATATTTAATTGTTTAATACCATTATTTTCAGAATTTATCTAATTTCAGCGCAATACTTTTAGAATCTCTAAATTTGATTACATTTTAAAATTTTGAGTCAAAATGTAGCGAAATATTATTTAAACTTTTTGTTGCGGCATATAAACTTAGCATCAATGAATCGATGAAATTCCTTCGGATAATATTTTCTGAAGTTGTCACCATAAATAATCGAAATTACAAGATAAACGATTATCAGTGTAATAATACTGGAGTTTCTAATTTACTCTGTGTTATACTGTTGTTTCCTATAAGATTGACGTCCAGTTTTTAAGCTACACGAGGGCAGTTTTGGAACGGATTTCGTAATTTTAATCTTTCCATTTTAAATGTACCATTCTCCAAACTCCCACTCCACACTAACTTGAGGATATTATTTTCTGCTATAACTAGCAAGCATTGACTCTAGAAATAGTTGAAATTTCAAGATAAAGGAACGTCAATGCTAGATTTCCAATTTACTTTTTGTCTACTCTCTGTTACAGCGTTGTTTTTTATTAGATTATCATCAAGGTTTTAAGCTATACGAAGGCAGTTTTGGAACATACCTCGTAATTTTGAATGTTGACCAATGACGAGAACAAATGAGTTGTCACGCCATTCTCCAAACTTCCACTCCACACCTACGAATAGTGGTCCAGTTTCGGTTTGTAGCGCGACATATATAGAAATTTCGAGGTAAGCAGATGGCTTTAATTTCTTGAGGGTCGGTAGAGAACCGCTTGGGACCCTGAAAGCCATAAATTGTTTTATATAAATACGCAGTCTAAGGAGGGTTCACGGAGGTTAAGGTTGAGTTGGGGAGAATCTTTCGAACACTTGAGTCTCGTTTCTGTGAGACTTTGGATTTCATTGTGTAAAGTCTTAACCCCTTCAGACCTGGTATCCGTTATACCGGACACCAGCTTTGAACAGCTCCTATTAATTCAATAATTGACGAAACTACATGCTGTTTGTTTTTTTAAAATTTGATTCTCGATTTTCTTAGAAATATAATCATTGCAAGAATTTTTCGTTTTGGCATGGAATCATTTTAGTTTTTTTAGTTTTTCCAAAAAAATCGAGGAAATCATCGTCCTTCCCAAAATGAAGCTCGGTGGTAAATTTTGTTTTTCAAGTAATTTCTTGTTTTTAATCCTTTTTCACCATTTAAAAGGCTTCTACAATATTTTATTACCTTTTGACAACCATTTTAAAGTGAAATTTGTGTGATTTTTTTCTTTTTTTAGTTGAAATATTCGGTATTGTTCGGATGCCGCACATGGGATAACTTTTTTAATTTTTCATCTACAGGCTTGAAATTTCATTTATGCTTTAACCTTTGGAGTAGTACACAGTACGCCAAAGGAAGAAAAAAAATTCTAACTCCATTATTTCTAGAATCTCAAAATTTTATTACATTTTAAAGTTTTGAACCAACTTTTACATCCATAACTAAAAGTTACTGCATGCAAATTTCGAATCAATGAAAATCATTTAGATAATATAGCTTCTGAAGTTTTCACAAGAAATAATCAAAATTACAAGATAAAAGAACATCAATGTAATCAGGGCTGCCTTATCCAATGGGCTTATTGGGCTAGAGCCCAGAGGCGACAATGATCCAAAGGCGCCAAATTTACTACACTGATTTTATTTAGTATTTTAGTTCTGTACCAGAATTTAGTTTAGTTTAGTTATATTAACGTCCCTTTTTGACGCAACATGTTGGCTATTTTGGGATGGACATGGTAATTTTGAACCGCGGTCAGATAACGAGGACAACACCTGAGCTGGCACCTCCCTCTCTAAACTTCTGCACCAAACCAACGGGATCTGAACTAGAAATTATTCGATTATAATTTTAAAAATGAAAAAGTTCAAATTTATATTATATGAACTTTAAGGCGTTAATCAGAGAGAACAAGTGACTTTTTTCTCTCTCTCTTTTTGGTCTCAAATTATTTTATTTGGTAAGTATTTTCCTTATGCGTAGGTATTTTTTATTTTATTTTCCTGAAGGCCTCAGGCATTCAAATTCGTAGTAACGATTCTGATGGGGCGCCAATTAACTCCAGCCCAGGGCTCTGCGATTTGTTAAGACGGCCCTGAATGTAATAATGTTAGAGTTTCGAACTTAGTCTGTGTCTACTCTCTATTATTGCGTTGTTTTATATTAGATTAACGTCATGTTTTTAAGCTCAACATCTCGAGTTCGAATGTTTTGACGATTGCAAGACTTTCTCCTTATATACTTCGTAAACGAAACAGTAAAAAAGTTGGTTTGCAAGTAAAGAATGGAATAAGGATATTAATTTTAATTTTTTATAAATGCTTTTACTGGTAATTGTAGCAGTAAAACAGTTCGTAATTTTCTTTTATAATTTTGAATTTAATTATATAATTGAAATATGTTTCTTAACTGTTTCTGCTTATTTCATTATTGATAATATTTAATGATATCAATTCAGATATGTGTCACGTTGTTAGCGAATCCTATGAAAATAAAATTATCAGCTTCGGGTTGTACTTTCAAGGAATTCAATTGAATGAAAAGACAGCATTAAAATGATTTGGAATTTAATTTGCATTTCTGTCGTAAATTAATTTTTTTTGTCAGAGTTAAATATTGTTGCATATTTAAGTCCTTTTTTTTTTACTCTCATTTATATTACAAGATTTTGAGAAGTATGCAGAACAGAAATACGTTTTAGATGAAAAAAAATGAAACAATAATATTTTGGATTTTAGACAGTCATGGTTCTAACTTATTAGAGATTATTCACGTCTCTCCTTCCTGGCCTATCATCTATGCATCATATTTAATTCGATAGGTTTAGTTTAGTTTAGTTATATTAACGTCTCGTTTTGAAGCAACACGAGGGCTATTTTGGGACGGACCTCGTAATTTTGAACCACGGTCAGATGACGAGGACGACACCTGAGCTGGTACCCCCTCTCCAAACTTCCACGCCACACCAACGGGAGGACGTTTGGCCACTACGTATGATTTAGCGTGCAACAGGCCCCATACGCGACGGATCTTCAGTGGGATTGGGTTTCTTTATATATATTATGTATGCGAATCCAGAATGAAAACGACACTCTTCTATTTCTTATAGGTTTTACTGACAATGTATGAAACGCCGGCATTCTATAGAATGCCGGGCATTTTTAGGCAAAGAATGAAATATGATAATTATTATATACTACCATAGACATTGTATATAATACCTAGCCATTCTATAGAATGACAAATGCTATTTAGGCACAGTATGAAAAAGATCATAAGGCTCTATTATTTACAAGACGTTCATTCCTCAAAAATGCAAATGTTATTTTGAAAAAATAAAAATGCCATAAAAAATCTTTTATTCAAAATACGTAAAGTAAATTGAAAGTTACACATATTGAAGTTTTTGTCTTTTTTAGTAAAGAAAACAAAATAAAATGTGAACCTACATGTTACATCAAGGAAGGAAATAATTTTATTTTGATTTGCAATTAATTTTATTTCTTATAAAATCGAATGGACGATTTCTTTCATACTTTGCCGCTTTGTCATTTGGGTTTCAATAGAATGCCTAGGAAACGTGCGTGCCTTCCAGTTTTCTGCATTCTATATTCCGGCAACATGTGGATTGATTTGAACTTCCAATTTTCTTTAAAGTATTTTCTGTAAAGCGTGGTTCTTTCAAGGCATAATTGAGACTCTTTTTATGTTAGTAAATAATATACGTATAAAAAAATCTTCACATGGTGTCATGAAAACTTCAATTCAGCAATAAAATCTCATCAGAAACTTGATATTGTTCTTTTTTGTTAAGTATATATTTTAATTTTATTGTTCATACAAATTAAGCATATAAAATATATGAAGTCCAAGCATACTGCCTGACGAAAGAAAAATGATAATTTATATGTAAACATGTTTTAAATCACTTATTTTTACTTTAATAATTATATCTTATGATTATAATTACGGCTATTGTAAAATTCAAAATAGATAATTGAATTGCAGTGTATTTTGTTAACTTAAAAAAAGGAAAATTAAATAAATTTTAGCAAAAAAAAAAAATTATTTTAGACTCAATTTTCAAAATGCATATTTCACAGTTCGAGTCGCAAACTTCCGGTCTCAAAAATTTTATTTTGATAAATATAATTCTAAAAATGACTTTTTACGAAAAAAAGTAGTCGAACCTGCAGTAAAGCATCCTACTATCATTTTGTTTGTGATAAGGAAACACGTTTAACGGTTTGTAAGAGGAGCTTATTCACCCACCCACCCCTCTTTGCTTATTCACGCTTAAACGAAATTACCCATATACGATTACAACTACATAGTAATACGCATGCGCTCTGATGATATCGTCAGCGTTATGTACAGAGAAAATTTTCCAAGATTCAGTCAGAGCGCATGCGCACAACGTTTTTTCAACTCTGAGAAGGCAATGCAGGGTAACAAGATACATAGGCAAATCGCTTTCGCCGAGTTGCGATCAACGACATCTAGTGTTGGAAGTCGACCTAAAAAACTTTTAGACGACCACGTTATTCACGCGTAAACGAAATTACCCATATACGATTACAACTACATAGTAATACGCATGCGCTCTGATGATATCGTCAACGTTATGTACAGAGAAAATGTTCCAAGATTCAGTCAGATCGCATGCGTACAACGTTTTTTCAACTCTGAGGTTAGGTTAGGTTATATTAACGTCCCGTTTTGAAGCAACACGAGGGCTATTTAGGGACGGACCTCGTAATTTTGAACCGCGGTCAGATGACGAGGACGACACCTGAGCTGGCACCCCCCTCTCCAAACTTCCGCGCCACACCAACGGGAGGACGTTTGGCCACTACGTATGATTTAGCGTGCAACAGGCCCCATACACGGCGGATCTTCAGTGGAATCGGGTTTCGAACCTGCGACCCTCCGGTCCCGGGGTCGAGACCTTACCACTAGGCCACCGCGGCCCTTTTCAACTCTGAGAAGGCAATGCAGGGTAACAAGATACATAGGCAAATCGCTTTCGCCGAGTTGCGATCAACGACATCTAGTGTTGGAAGTCGACCTAAAAAACTTTTAGACGACCACGTTAAGCTGACGCGGAAACCACTCGGCCACTTAAACTCGGAGAAGAGAAGATAGATTTCGCTAATACATCGTTCCATTCGATTCGTATACGATTTATTTTAAACTATTCTCTTGATTTCATTAATTTTTTGAGTTGAGAATATGATTTGAAGTCAAAGAGAGAGCGATTTTCGCTAATAACTACGTTTTGCTAGTAGAATAAATTATCAAATTAGAGTTCAAAAGTAATTACTTTAAAATGGGACAAAATGTCTAGGTTATTATTTTTCAACAAACATTGACTGTTTTTTAGATTTAATTTAGTTTATTAACGTTAAAATTTCAACATTAAGAAAAAGGCGATATAGTTTTCTTTAAAGTGCGAGTGATATATTTAGTAAAAAGATGGAAAATGCTTCAAAAAACTTTTTTCTATAAAAAAGTTAGTTTTTTTACAAATTATCATTGATTTATTGAATTAATGAAAAGGAGGACGGTCTAGGAGATGCTATTAAAAATCGGATGTTTTTTTAAAACAGAGACAAAGATAATTATCTCTTTGTGCTGTCTTTGCATGAAGCTTGTTTTGCAAATTTGCTGCAAGTTTGATCTGCAAGGGAGGTGGCGCTATTTGTCACATCGAACTTGCTACAAGTTCGTTTCAAGTTTGACGCGTCAAATTTTGCCGTGACAAGGGAATATCAAGTCAAAATCAAACTTGCTGCAAACTTACGCGCTATCTGGGTTTGGTTTCGGTCTGAAAACCGAAATGCTTTCGTTTTCCATAAACAGAAGCTACCTAAAAACACTATTTGAAATAAACATTAATATACACTCCTGAAGATAAGACTCCTTCAAATAAGAATGTTTTAGAAAATTCTATAATCCAAAGGATATTAATAAAGTAATAAAAAGTAAAGGATATAGTAACAGTAAAGATATATTTTTTTCTAAGCCCACGACTGTAAGATCTGTCGGTTTAAAACACTAGAAATTACCTCTGGACCTCAACAGGTTTATACAGAGATATAAGGATCATTAAATTTTTATTGAACACATATTATGCAGTACTGATCAAAGAAAACAAATATTTTCTGTATGCAAAGGCAAGAGATTCTAGTATTTGTGAGATGTCTTTGCATGCAACAAGAACGTTTATATATGTGTTTCAAGCGATGATTGGCAACATAATTCACGGTCATGTGTTGTTGTGTATGTTCTGTTTATGTTATTGAGAGGAGCAGCGATGGATTCAGAACCACCGACCGCACTGTTGTCAGCTTAATTTCTTGTGATAAATGTGAATTCTAGTCATTTATATGATGAAATTGAAACACATACACATTCAGAAAGAGTTAGAAATGACAAGGAAGCCTTTCAGTAGTTAAACCTAAGTAATATTTGAAGCTTTAGTTTTGTGTTATCTTGCTCATGTTGAAGCTGTCTCGTTCTCATTTACAAATTTGTAGTATATTTAGTTTCCGCTGATCCAGCAAATTCTAGGTTGTCTATAAACATATGATTCCTGAAGATTCAATTTTTTCTGTTTATATTAGCATAAAAATAGTTGTAAATAATTTTGAATTGTATTTGCACTTCAAAGATTTTGCAGTCTGCACTAAATAATTTAATATATTTATTTTTCCATGTATGATCAGTTAAATTTTTCGCATTACTTCTCAAATATTTATTTTTTTGAAACACTTGTAGAATATTGGTTTTTACGCAAAGTCCTGCTTTTTATTTTTCCTGTATAGCATGAAATGTTTGTGATCTGAACATGAGTGTTCCTGACTATGATTTGCGTGCTGAAGACCATAGAACTGTTCTTGTTCTGGTCAAACAAATAGGTATGACTCTTTTTTTACAAGTATTTTTTTCATTTTACCGATTATTATATTTAAAGGAAGAAAATCTCAATGACTTCTTGAAAACGTTTTAGTGAAGAACATTACATTTTTTTTATCATAATTTCGTAGTTCTAGATAATTTTTGTATTATACTCGGAAATCAATTTTGTGCTGTAATTACTTTCTTAGTTCTTAGTGTTTTAAAAAATAATCAAAAATATAACAATAATTGATTTTTATACAAGTAGTCTTTTTGTAAGAAAATTCTAATATACTTTCATAAGTGTTTATATTTTTAAAAAAATCTATTCCCCTTTTTTTTACTTTAGAATCTTATATAATTTATTTGATATGTGAGTACCAAATAGTACAAACATTGTGGTGCTGAAAAGAAAAAATGTATTCTTTGTTACCTTGAATGTGTTTTTTTTTTATTTTAATCCTCCAACATTCTCTAAGAGAAAATAAAGGGTATTAGATTTTTATTTAAAAAGGTATAATGGATAGTGAATCGATTACAAATGAATTTGACTTCAAGATATTTAATTTTTGTAAGCAGGATAATTTTATTTCCGTTGTTTATGTAAATGATACCTTCTTTACATAAACAATAGATGATGAAAAGTACTAATAAAGATTAATTTGCTTACTAAAACTGCAGAGTGTTAGACAAAAAATCTTTGTAAACTAGGCCGTATAGACATGTGCCCACTCGTGTTTATGAAGATGTATATTGAATAATGGTGGAAGAACATTTGGATTTTATATTTTCAATCATTAATTTTGTTCAAGCATCCTTTGACTAGAACTTGAATTTTCTATGCATTATCCAAGCTTGTAATACATGCATACATTGTATAAATCTCGTATCTGTCATGAGAATGATGAATAAGAGCCTACTAATTATTTTCGTCTCAAGTATTGTAGCTAAATAAACGGGACACCAATAAGTTGATGCTCAGAATGAGAAGGCATTCATTTTGTGTCTGATGACTAAAAAGATATTATTCTTATGTACACATTAAAGCAGTTTTTCAACAAAAGTAAAATATCGGAAACAGAGTGGACCAGAAACATGATGTTAAATAATTCTGTTAAAATGTTTTTAAAAATTATCACATTTACACGTAACATAAGATGTTTGGAAGCATTGTTTAGTCTTAAATTAGTTGCAGTCCGGTGAGAATCCAAAAAGTACTTTTTAAAAAATCAAGACATATTATTTTAGGTTGCTAAAAGATTATATTTAAATCTGATGATATTTTAAGTTAGATCCAAAATGTTTGCAGGTTAACTTGAAGTTATAGAAAAAGGAAGTTAGAAATACTCTTGTAGCTTTTAGGTATTCAAAATGGGAAATCCCCTCATTTATGCTGGTTCAGCATTTTTACTGGACATGGAAAAAGAACGATTTGTGCAATTCACAAAACAAAGTAAAAATAATTTTATCTTTGAATTAAAGTAGGAGTGCTTTTATGTTTGACATTAAGTGGTTTGAAAAGAATTTATTTTTAAGGAATTTATTGCATACATGTGATAACTCTTCCTCCAATTATATAAGAATCATTTGATGTTTCTATTCAGTTTCATTTCCATCTTTTTAACCACTTTCATTAGAGATAGAATTAACACATATTCTAAGTAGCTCATCAATTCCAAATTACATATTCTGCTTTTCCTCAGTTCAAAGCATGCCTCTCTGTGTTCTGTTAGATAACTTTTAGCTCTAATTTGTAAAAATGCAAATCTTTAGCATATATTTGACTCACATATTTTAATCTTGAATAATTTATAAATGATGTAAATTTCTTAAAAGATACTACAGTAGATGTCACTTATAGTGATTACGGATATAACGATCAATTGGTTATATAGATCAAAACAGCGTGGAACGAACTTCCCGTATCTAAGTACGTTGAAAATCTGCCGGTTATAGTGATCAATTTCGATAGTCAGTTGGGAAAGTCCATTGCCAGCGGAAGGGTATCAAGAACTGATTTTTCTGGATCGTTAATCTCCATTGGACCCATCCTCTCCCTCTACCCTCTGCAGTGTTCTACCTTCTATTCAGTAATCTATCGGCTATCACTAGTGAACATTGTCAGTTTCACGATGAACAAATGTCGCATGTTGAACTTGAAAGAAAAATGCGATCTTCTAAAAAAGTACTATAAGCTTCCCAAATTAAGTCAGCAGGAAGCTGCAGGTATGATGAACATTTCCTAACCATTGCTTAATTCATTGTTGAAATTTAGAAGTGATATTGAAACTGCAATCTAGAAGAATAACAATTTGATGTGTAAATGAAAGCGACGCGGGAAGGATGAGGACGTGGAAGGTGCGTTGAAGGAGTGGTTTCTCAAAGTGAGAGAACAGGACACTCTTGTTAGTGGTCCACTGCTTCCAAATAAGGCCGAAGACTTAGCACAAAAAATGGGCTAAGATGATTTTCAAGCTTCAGAGGGCTGGTTTCACAGGTTGAAGAAAAGTGAGAGCATTACTTTTGTGAAACCACATGGTGAACAAGGTGATGCCGATCAAGGAGCAGCCAAGGCATGGATCGAAGAAGAATGGCCGTGTTTGATCGCTGAATATTGACTATCAGATGTCTTTAATGCAGATGAGACAGGACTTTATTACAGAGCTCTACCTGAGGATGCATACATTTTCAAAGCTGAAAAATAAAGGGAGTGAAAACATGTAAAGTGCGTGTAACTGTTTTGTGCTGCGCAAGTATGACTGGCGAGAAAACAAAATTTCTGGTAATCGGTAAAAGTAAAAAAACCCATGAGGTTTAAATGTAAAGTTGTTTTATGTAAAAAAAAAAAACAGTGATGTTTTATGTAAAAACTGCGATAAAGGGATTAAGTCATTACCAGTCAAATACAAAGCATATTCGAATGCATGGATGACTCAAGAAATTTTCTTAGATTGGCTTACCAAGCGAGACCGACAATTAAAAAGGAACGTTTTATTGCTTTTAGACAACTGCACTGCTCATGCAATTGATCTTAATTTAAAGCACATTAACATTGTTTTCCTACCAGTGAATATGACATCCCTTACCCAGCCATATGATCAGGGAATCATCCATACTCTGAAGTCATTTTATCGAACTGAAATGAGAAGAAACCTAATCAGTGTGATGGACAAGGGCTTGGATGGGACCAGTATTCTCTGTGTCAGTGAAATCGCTAAGAAAATAAGTTGTCTAGAAGCCTTGCACTTCATAAAGAAGGCCTGGGACGAAGTCTCTGATGTGACCATAAGGAATTGCTTTCACCATAGAGGTTTTATCAGGGTCAAACAAGAGGATAACCCTTATGTCATTGAAAAGCCAGCTGACCTTTCTGATGAAGATTATGAGGCCTGGATCAATGTTGATGTAAATTTGGAGACTGCTGAAAAGACTACAGAAGAAAGAATTTGTCGAGCACTGATGAATCAAAGCGATGACACCATAGAGCTTGAGGACAATGATGATAAAGAGGAGCCAGAAAAAAACCACCATCAGCCCAAGAAACTCTGCAAGCCCTTCACACTTAAAGAAGATCAGTCCAATACCGTACTGAATCTTTCAATGACCTTTTTTTATATGAACGGTTTATCCAACGAATGCTTGGTAACTAAGAAAAAAAGGTTAGTCTCGATAACTTCTTTATGAAAGCTTAAAAAATGAAATATGTATGATTTTTCTAGTTATAATATTATAATATAATATTCTAATTATAATGTATAATTATTTTATTTCCGATTATAACAAATGAATATGTATCAACAATATTGTGTGGTTTGTTTATTCCTCTATCATTGTATATGTTACCGTTAAAGTATGAAATACGTTATTCTATAGAATACTATTTATTCTATAGAACAACTGATTAAGTCAGTTAAAGTGTAAAATAAAACTTTAACTAGTTATTCTATAGAATAATGGTCCACGCAGTGTTAAAGTGTGAAACAAACAACATGATTCAGCCCACTTGTTAGTCAATTTGTTTATTTGTGTTTTCGGCATCTGAAATGGACACAGGAGAAATTTTTTAACTTTAAAAAACATCCTACAGCTTCGCTAGCAGCTTGAGACAGAACCTAGTAGCTTTGCTAGCTCATAGAATGTGAGGAATCTGCGTTTTGTAATTACTCAAATGAAGCAGGAAAAATTGTACTTGTGATGCCCGTGGCATATGAAATGGGCACAGAGCAAAATTTTAACTTTAAAACCATCCTACAACTTCGCTAGCAGCGGGAGACAGAACCTAGTAGCTTCGCTAGCTCATTGGGTGTAAGGAATCTGAGTTTCTAGTGGAATTTGACCTTAACTTCGCTCCTAATAGAGATAGCAAGAAAATTTCTGTTATTTTCTGGAACCCTCATTTTAACGCCAAGGTCGGGTGACATTGACTTCCATCCAATATTCATTCCTGTAAATATCTCTTCTCAACCATAAGACTAATATGGCAAGAAAGTGACATTATTGTTTTGTAACAGTATTATAGTGATTTTAGTTTTGAACTGGTTATGGCTGATTTGCAATCGGTGTGTAATTTATAAAAAAACGGACTTGTTTTAATGTCAAATTGTTTATTTTACACTTTAACGGTCTATCAGTAGTTATTCTATAGAATACCTAGTTATTTCATAAAATAAACAATTCATAAATAATTTAATTTCATAAAATAACTAGGTAAAGTATGAAATAATTAATCTATTTTACTCTTTAACTGAATTTTACACTTTAATGGTGACATATACATATGGATTTGTGTTATTTTTAAGACATTTCGGATATATACTGATCATTCGAATATAGTGATCACTTTAGCTTGGACCCAAAGTAATGAGTATAAGCGGCGTCCACTGTAAAATAAAATACTGTTGTTATTAGTCTGAAAACATGAATTTCTTCCATCCATTATCTACCATGAATACATCCTCTACATTGGAAGAAAGTAAATTCTACGGGTCATAAAAAACATTTTTTATTTATTAAATTGAATTTATTTGTAAATAAGGTATAATTTTCTTCATGTAAAAGTTTTGAGTCTTGCATAGATTTTTATGTTTGGTTGTTAAAATCTGAGATGAATGACATCAAGTCATAATATTTTTCAAGTATTATGTTCAATTACTTGAACAGTTGCAGATTTTTTCCATGGATGTCAAATTTTTCTTGATTTACGGTTTGTACCAAGCATTTTCAGTAGAAATCCTGAATTTTCTTGTGAAATGATTCTTCAGCTGGTGTTTTAGGAGAAGAGGCTGGGTGTTCAAATAAAAAATAATGCAATTAAAATTATTAATTTTATTAAAAGCAGGATGTTGTTAACAAGATAATTGACCAAATGCTGTTCTTCGGTGAATGCGTCTCATATGCAGTTCCTGTTGTGCAAGAATATGAGAGGGAGATTTCAGTCAAAACTTAATGAATGAAAATAATTAGCAACCTTTTCTCAAATAAAACATTCTAAATCGGGCAGTTTGCTTCACAGTGTTGTACATTCTCATGTCTTCGTATAAAATTTACACTATATGGTAGTATATATACACTATATGTAGTGTTTGGCTACCTTTGGCAATGGTTGATCGGATGCTTGGCGCAATTTCTTAGTAGTCTAAGGGTTGCTTTCTGTAAACGAGAGAGTGGAAGTGGCGACCTCATGAGGTGAGGTGAAATACTTAGGCCTAGTTGTGGTCGTTATTACGTTATTATTTTTGAATAGCTCTGCCTTTTAAGGTGCAACGTACCACACCGTAACTTTTGTGTGTGTTGGTTGTCTTGCGTGTGTCTAAGTCTGAATAGAATTTTTTTCTCAAAAATCTGGTGTTTTTCATTTCGAAAAGGCAGCAACACGACAACACACTCTCTTTCGAGAACCAGAGCTTAGCGATGACAGATTTGATAAACTAAAAGCGGATGGAAATTTGCTTGTAAAAAAAATGTTTAAAAACGTGAAGAAAGAAGGCGTTGTAACAGTCTTAACTGAACTCGGTGAAATGGTAAATATCGACATGAAGATGGGAGATCTGAAACAGAAACTGCTGACTAATAAGGAATATTTGGAAGATGCACAGTTCGTTAAAGACTTTTTGATCTCGACTGTGGAAAATTGAAAGATAGAAGAAGAAAATCGTAAACAAGAAGAAAAGATTCGGAGAGAAGAAACCCGGCGCCGTATAGAGCGAGAGCACGAATTGGAATTGGCTAGAATTCGAGCGACTCGAAATGACGAAAACAGAAGTCCGCCACCTAGTGTGACCAGCAATGGGGATGGCGATATTTCTGTGGATAAGCTCATTAAGGGAGTGGAAATTTTGACGATCCCAGTACCAAGAAAAACAGAATCTTGGAATTTATTTTTCGACTCGTTGGAACGAGCTTACAAGCACAAGAAAGTCCCTGAAGAATTCCAGGCGGAAATTCTATTAAAACTTCTTGGAGATAAAGCGTCAAATGTCCTTGTTTACATTAAAGAAGAAGATTTAAAGGACTATGCTAAAGTGAAAGTTTTGATTTTAGAAGAATTTGAACCAACACCTCAGGCGTGCTTGGAAAACTTTCGAAAAGCAAAGAGAAATTCAGGCGAAACTCATATCCAGTTCGTCTCCAGACTCACTTCTACATGGGAATATTATTGCAAATTATGTAAGGTTGAAGATTATGAATCCCTAAAAGAACTGATTATTTCTGATAAATTATTTCAAGTATTAGATAATGACACTGCTTCCCACATATGCTTGAAGCAAGGTGAAAAATGGCTAAGGCCCCAGGAATTAGCAAAAGAGTGCGATATTTACTTTGGAGCAAAACAAAAGTCATTTGATGAATCCTGGAACGATTTGAAAAGAACTTTTTCATCGCAAAAATACGTTCCCTCTCGTCAAAGACGTTCATCAGAGAAATTTCAAGAAGGGATAACAGCATTCTAAAACGAAAGGAATGTTTCGTTTGTGGAAGTCTGCTGCATTTAGCTAGAGAATGCCCGGATAAACGCAAAAGAAGTGAATTTGTGCCGAAGCAGAACAATAAGAATCCTCACAAGAATTCCAATAAGAATAGATCTGCAAATCAAGAAGCTGTGGTCGCCAAAGTTGAATCATCACATTTACAATCAGAATCTGTTCAGAATCTTGTTACGCTTTTAAAGAAGATCAACATTTATATTCATTCGAAAGAAATCGAAGCAATCATTGATTCCGGAACACAGATCTCAATCGTCCATTCGTTATTGATACCTGATTTACAGGATCAAGAAGGAAGTAAAATTTTACTAACTCCTGCATTTGGTGGACAGATAGAAGCGAAAATCCGTCGAGTTTCTATATATTACAAGAACAGTGGAAATAATTTCTTCAACAATGTGGATACGCTAATAGCAGTTACAGACAAGCTAAATGTGCTCTGTTTGATAACTCCCGGAATTTATGAATTGCTAGTTAATTCAGCGGATATCTCTCACATTTTCGATGGCGAAATACACAGCAAATGAGAGGCGCTAACTTTGCATTCCGAGGTGAAGTGACGGGAAACGGAATCTTTTTCAGAAAGCGTTGGGGAGAAGGAACAATTGGAGCAGCCAATAGAAGTGAGGCGCAGTGACGTAAGCCCTTCAACTAGAACGAAGCCGGAAATTTCCGAAGCGCTGGGATACGCCAATGACGTCACGAGTTCAACCAGAGCTACAATGTTACGAGAGGAGCAAAGATCGTGTCCGTCACTGAAAGAAGCTTTCCTGCAGTGCAAAGCTAAGAAGGGAAATTATTCGTTTATCAATGATCTGTTGCATCATTCGGACAAGATATTAGGACAGCCTGTGACACAACTCGTTCTTCCAAAGGATAGACGACAACAAGTTTTGAAACTAGCTCATGAATCTGTATTTGGAGCACATATATATGGGCATGAGATAGACTAAAGAGAGGATTCGCTATTCTTTCTACTGGCCTGGACTTTCCCAAGATGTGGAAATATTTTGCAAAACATGCAAGGAGTGTCAGTTGAGAAGTCCTGAAAAGAAAACTGTGACAGAATTCCAATTACTCCTGTCTCTAGACCTGACTTACCTTTCCAGGTGATAAACGTCGATATTATTGGACCTATAGAGCCTCCTTCTGCACGAAAATATAAATATGTCCTGTGTCTGATGGATCAGCATTCTCACTGGCCGAAGCAGTTCCATTGAGGAGTTTAACAGCGAAATCAACCTGTGATGCTTTACTTGAGATATTCATGCGAACTGGGACACTGAATGTTATCACCAGTGACCAGGGGACAAACTTTATCTCTAAGTTTACTCAAGAATTTCACAAGAGGTTAGGATCCAGTCCAAAATTTTCTTGCCCTGGATACCCAGCTAGTAACGGTTTAGTCGAAAGATATAATAAAATCTTGACACAAATGCTTCATCACGTGATAAGAACTGACCCTTTGAATTGGGATAAGCATATCCCATATCTTCTATTTGCATATCGAGAAGTCCCGAACTGTACCACTGGAGTATCACCATTTCAGTTGATGTACGGGAGACAAGCAAGAGGGCCGTTGGCAGTATTAAAATCATCATGGTCTGGTGAGGTTCCTTTACCAACAAACATCAGTCAGTCTGCAGTGGATTACCTACAAGAGCTAAAATTAAAAATGGAGCAGGCTGCTGAACAACTGAAAATATTTACCGAGAGGAAACAACAGACTTATGTGGATTATTTCAACAGGAAAACTACATCCAAAAGTTTAATGCCTGGAGATCAAGTATATTTACTTATTCCAGACTCGAGCAATAAGTTGTACACTCGCTGGACAGGGTCCGGTGAAATTATCAAACACATTCCATCGCACTCCTACTTGGTTAAATTACCTGATGGAAGGAAAAAACAGATCCATGTGAATAAAATCCGGAAATTCCAGATGAGAGTCAATACAGTTGGAGTCATTTTTGAGAACGAAGAGGAATTTGGAGAAATAGCAGTGCCAGAAAAAGATTATTTATTACCTTTGCAGAAACTGGAAATGGATTCTGAAGTAGACTTGCATCATTTAAATGAGCTGCAGAAAGAAAAAATAAAAGAGCTCCTTATAAAACATCAAGGACTATTCACTGGCAAGCTGAAAAAAGCCAAGGTCGAAGGACATAAAATTCAATTGATACCTAACATGGAAAGAAAGAAGCTCTACATATATCAAATTCCAGAAGCTTTAAAGGGAAAAGTGGATGAACAGATAGGAGAGTTATTAGATGCAGGATTAATAGAAGAGAGTGATTCAGATATAGCTCATCCAGTAGTCTGTGTTTACAAGAAAGATGGGAGTGTTCGACTATGTGTAGACTACCGAACTTTGAATGCCGTCACAAAACCAGATGATTTTCCCATGGAGAATGCTTAATGTATGATATAGGAAAAGCTAACATCATAACAACCTTGGACTTGCTGAAAGGATATTGAGCAATTCCGATGGAAGAACATAGCAAAGATTATACTTCATTTAAAACTCACAGAGCCCAATACCGGTTTAATGTTTTACCTTTTGGACTCAAAAATGCCACAGCAACATTTCAGAGAGTTATGAATAATTCTCTAAAGGAATTTAGTGAATTTGCAAGGGCCTACATTGATGACATAGCAATCTATTCAGTTGACATCGGAACTAGCCTGAAACATCTAGACTATGTGTTTAGAAAGTTAGATGAGCTGGGATTCACTGTTAATACCAAAAAGTGCTCTTTTGTAAAATTTCAAATTAAATATCTTGGGCATATAATTGGCTCAGTTAAACATCTACCTGACCCAGATAAAGTTAAAGTTATACGAGAATTGGATGCTCCTCGAACAAAGACCCAGCTAAGAAGTTTACTTGGATTGATGAACTACTATCGTGATTATATTCCAAAATATGCTGACATAGCTCACCCACTCACAGAGCTGACAAAGAAAAGAGCTCTAGAAATCTTCGAATGGAAGGAAATATATCGGACCGCATTCCAAGATCTCGAGGATAAGCTGTCAAAACCCCCAGAATTGTATACTTCAGCATTAGAGAAACCTTTCATTATACATTCTGATGCTTCTGAAGTAGGCATAGGAGCCTGCCTTTCTCAAGAATGCGATGGCAAACAATATCCCATTTGTTATGCAAGCCAAAAACTGACCCCAGCACTGGTCTATGATCAAGAGAGAAGCCTATGCGATAGTTTGGTCCTTAAAAAAGTTTGAGCCTTGGATATTTGGCTCACCCATAAAAGTCATCAGTGATCACAATCCTTTGACTTTTGTTGTGAAAAATGCTTCCCAATCATCAAAGCTGCAAAGGTGGACACTTGCCCTCCAAAAATATGACCTCCATATAGAACACTGCCCAGGAGGTAAGCTTGTTAATGCTGATGCTCTATCTAGATTGCCTGTCTTGTATACCAATGAGAATGAATAATGTACGAATATTTTTTTTTTGTTTTGGTGTATGAAGGAAATTTTGCTATTTGTATATTCAATATGTTAATGTTTTTATCAACTGATACTGTACTTCTCTTGATTTAATTCGAATTTAAATGTAAATGTTGTTTAGTGGATATTGAGTATTATGTATTTTTGTTTAGTGTATGGTGAATTAATTCATGAATGCTAGGAATTAGATATCTGAATTATAAATAATATATTCTAAATACAATATTAACTGATTTGTGTATGTATTGTAAAAGGAAATAATGCTAAGTGATATGGCAGAACTGGAAGGTTTTGTTTAGAAATTTTGTTATTATCTTATGTCTGAAGTGTAGAGTATCTTTGAAAGAAAATTTCTCTATTTTTTTTTTTATCTAGAAGAAAAGTACCGGAAATGTGTTTCAAAGTAAAAATTGGATACTAGTTTTTTTTTTTTTTTCCAACATGCATAAAGTGTTCCTTTTATTTGATATGCGATACCGGAAATGATAAACTGAATCATAGTTTTGTTTTTATTAATGAGTGTTGATATTGAAATTGTAGTAGTAATAATATATATGTAATAGGAAACTTGATATGTAAACTGTATTTTGTTTGTGTTTTAGGAAAACTGTATTTTATTACACATCTTTTTAGAACTTGTTATTTTGTGAATATGTTAAATGTGAAAATTAATACAATTGACTTATTTTAAGTGCACTAATTAATTGTGTGGAAAAAAGGAAGGTTATTTTCCAATGATTAAAATGTATATAAAAGTGTGAATTTTTCAAATGTATAAATCTGTAACGTCTCAGCAACTCATCGCCCCGGTAGACAAAGTTTGAGTTTCAGATGAGTGCTTAATTCATAATTAATCATTATCTTGGGAGGGAGGTGTAGTGTTTGGCTACCGTTGGCGATGGTTGATCGGATGCTTGGCGCAATTCCTTAGTAGTCTAAGGGTTGCTTTCTGTAAACGAGCGAGTGGGAGTGACGACCTCGTGAGGTGAGGTGAGGTGAAATACTTAGGCCTAGTTGTGGTCATTATTACGTTATTATTTTTGAATAGCTCTGCCTTCTAAGGTGCAACGTACCACACCGTAACTTTTATGTGTGTTGGTTGTCTTCCGTGTGTCTAAGTCTGAATAGAATTTTTTTCCTCTAAAATCTGGTGTTTTTCATTTCGAAAAGGCAGCAACACGACACAGTTCCTGTTGTGCAAGAATATGAGAGGGAGATTTCAGTCAAAACTTTATGAATGAAAATAATTAGCAACCTTTTCCCAAATAAAACATTCTAAATCGGGCAATTTGCTTCACAGTGTTGTACATTCTCATGTCTTCGTATGAAATTTACACTATATGGTCAAAAGTATCTGGATACTTTTGAATTTACCCTTTTGTTAAAATTTCTTCGGAAAGGGTGGAGGAACTGTACTTAAACTTCGACCATGTGATGAAGAGGCTTGAACTCGCATTTCGGTTATGAGGGCATTTAGGGTACCGTCCAGAAATTGATGAAGATGAAAAGTGATTTCGAATCATCCCATTTCACAGAAAGTTGATGATGATTTGCAACTTTCATCAATGGTTATGTTTTATATGCACATTGCTTACATGCATTTTCATAAAAATAGCATGTATATTCTGGAAGTAAAGATTTTCTTAAAAAATCCAAAATTTTCTTGCATGTTTTTTGCTTATAACATGCAGTGTTTTCAACCAAATTATACAAAACTTGTAAAATATTCGACAATGTGTTAGAGAAGCACTGTATTAAAAATTGAAGTTAGTAATTTTTAACTGTGCATGTGTGAGTCGTAGAAAAATTTTTCTTTCATAACTTCAAACCCAGGTGTAAATTCCAATTGAATACCATTAAGATTTAGAAAGGTATCAGCATTGCAGTGAGCAGAATTTCTGCTTCTCTCTAAGAGAAACAAAATGATGAAAGGTTTTTTTAACAAATTGTTTTTCTAGACTTGAATTTTCTAATCCTTTTATAGAATTTAATTAAGGTTGAATATGCTAAATGCCCAGGTATACTTATAAATAAAATACATAATTTAAAGTGCAGTTTGTCGATTATTGTTCGAAGACTACCTGAGAAATTTTAGGGTAAGGCTGTTTACACTGCCACATGTGTTCCAAGAGCTATTCCAGAAGAAGACAGATCTCCCTATGAGATTTGATCCAAAAGCAAACTTTCTATGATCAGTTATGAATTTTTGGTGCAGAATATTTTGTACACATTCCAAAACGGAGAAGAAGAAAGTTTGATATGAAGTCTATAAAGGTTATCTTGTTAGATACTGTGGTCATAAAGATGGATATCTGATTTGGATACTAGAAAAAAATTATGTTATTTTAACAAGAGATGCCTTTTCTAGAACGAACTTCTGAGGAAATACCAATAGAATTTATGTCAACTCAATAAGCAGAAGAGATAATTGAAGAACAAATAGCAGTGATTTAAGGGAGACTACACAAATACAGAATTTAGATGATACCAGTACTTCACTTGAAACTGAAGTCTATAATCTGCAAAATACATTCCAATTGCAGAAACTTTCAAATTTTATTGGGTTTATTATGCTTGCAAATGAAAACGAACCATTTATATTTCATAAAGCAATTGGCTCATCAAATAGGAAGGAATGGAGAGATACAATACAGGAAGAATTGAATTCTTCATCTTTGAATAATACCTGCGAACTAGTGAATTTACCTGAAGGCAGAAAGCCTATTGCAAACAGATGTTTATTAAATAAAGAGAAGTGCTGATTGTATAAATAACAGTTTGAAGCTAGTTTGGTTCTAACAAACCTTTCTCAGAAACCTGGAACTGACTACAATGAAACATTCAGTCCTATTGTTTGTTGGGATAAACTAAGAACTATCTTGAATATTTCTGCAAGTGCATGGTTAAAATCAGCACAGTTTGATGTCAAATGTGCTTTTTTGTAGGAGACCTTGATGAAGAAATGCGCATGAAGCAGCCTATGTGGTATAAAATGGCATTTGGAGGGTTTGTAACTTAAAGAAGGCATTTATGGACTGAAACAAGTAATTTTGAAGAAATGGATAGTGATCCTTGTTTTTCCTTTATATTGCATCAAAAACTTCTTTAAGTCTTGTCAAAGAAGTTCTGAAGTATTCAAGATGGAGAACATTGTACCAGTGAAGCTCATCGTTTAAATTATGGGACGTCTTTAATGATTCTGACTATGCTGAAAATATTTCAACTAGAAAGTCAGTATCTGGTATGGTTTTCATGTTTAGTGGAGGTGCTATAGTGTGGGCATCCAGATGTCAAAAGTGCGTATCCTTGTCCTCTACTAAAGCTGAATTTGATGCAGTTAGTCAAGTATCCAAAGAAGCAATCTTGTTGTGCAGACTCTTTGACAAAGTATGTCCATTACTGTATATTCCTGTTTAGCAGTTTGATAATCAAAGTGTCATCCAACTGATCAAAAACCCCAAAGTTTCATAATCGAACTAAACTTATTGAGGTTCAGTACAAACATGTTAATGAAAAATTTCAAAATGGACAGTTAGATGTCCAGTACTGTGAAAGTGACAATCAAGCTACTGACATCCTCACTAAACCCTTGCTGAAAGTTCATTTTCAGAAACTGAGACAAATAATTGGCATGCGTGAACTTTTGACTTGAAACTGCAATTTTATAATTTTCTTTTTGTAACATTGTATGTATATGCAGTTATGTATTTAGGGGAAGTGTTAAATATAAATTCATTCTTAAGTATTAACTGATCGTAAGTGTTGGTTTTGCTTTGTTATATACTTGCTGTTCTGTTGCCATCCCTTTTCCTTGTGCTTTCTTAAAGTGATCATTTGATTAAATGTGTTATGAAGCTACCTCTGATTAATTCTGCAAATCTAAGCAATATATTCAACTAGTATGATATTAATATTTCTGTAATTGCATTATATTTTAATATTATTTGATAAGGAGGTGGTGATTACATCATATTCTGAAAATCATAATTCATAAATAAGGCGTTATTTTATGTATCATATGCTTGTCGTGAAGCTAAACATTCACAAGTGCTCCGCTCCCTGCAAATTTGGTCACTCCACTTCAGAACCTGACATTAATGAGAAAATCCGATGGTAATTGGAGCGGCACGGTCAAAAGTTTGGATTTTCAACTTCTCTGAATATCCAAGTTCTCCATTTGGACTGCTGGGCCATAAGTGTTGAAATGTGACCAGTGTAAATGTGTGGAGGGGGAAAGCTTCTCAAATGCAAAAATCAGCAAACACTACACTCGAGATGTTCACCAAGGAAATTGGAGCTGGCAGGATTCATGTTTTGAAGGTAAGGGGAGAGGAGTAGGTGCTGTAGGGGAGAGGAGTAGGTGCTGTAGGGGAGAGAGGAGTAGGCACTGTTGGGGAGAGGAGTAGGCACTGTAGGGGAGAGGAGTGACAGATAGTGGATGGATTGTGGAGCAGCCTGTGAATGACCTAGATGGATGGGCTGAAAAATGGAAAGGTGTGGAGTGCCACCACGCTAATTGCATGGAGTGGAGCCTTCATGAATGTCCAGCTTTTGAGATATGGTAGTGATTTTGGTGGGAGGTTTTTTTTTGAATGGGTTATTAGATGTCTGGTTTCTTGGTATAAAAGTAATCAGTTTCAAGGTACACCACATAACCTTGAATACAATTTGGATTGCTAACATTTCATGGTTAACATTTCAGGAAAACTTGTTTTAAACAAGTGTTAAGCATTTTTCCCTTCTTATTTCTTTATCAAATGATAAGTGGAAAATCTGTATTTTGTTTGCAACTATTACCTGCCTATACCTGTTCTATTTGTCAGAACATGGGTGCTGAAAGTTGGTGGTGACTGTAGATCCCTATGGAAACATGACTTGACTGAGATGTAGTACATTTGCCATTTGCTTTAAAAGTGGTATATATTGATAAATATTAAATGTACAGGGTGAGTCATAAGTCTCCATACAAATGGTGAAAGTGGCAACTAATGTTTATTTTATTCATTCATATGGTATCATATGATGCTCCAGTTACAGGATATGTTCAACCTGTCACCCTTCCATGTCGCCACACATTGACAATCATTCTGACCAATTTTGACCTGAAACATTCTCGTGCAGTTTCAGTGTCCACTCATGAAACTCTACCCTATGGTCAGGATCATCCTCTGTCGGATGTTGCAACATCTACAGCTTGTATGAGTGCCACTTGTTAACCCGCAAATTGCACACTGCTTTGTCGATACCCATTTTTGGAGACAGACATTGGGTCACTTTTGTCGGACTCCTGGCCATCACTGCTAGCACCTGTGTTGATGTACCTTCATCTGTTGCTGTCTTTCACCTCCCAGATCTACTTGCATTGAGAACAGAGCCTGTCCTTTTGAATTTCATGATAAGTTTTGCCACAGTGTCATGGGTTGTGTTCTGTGCATTGCATTGAAAGTACATGCTACATGTTGGGTGATACCACTCCCAGACAACTAAATAACATAAATTCGTTCTTCCTTCGTGAGTGGCATCTCTTTTCAATTGGTTCACCTTCCTCAAAACAAAAAAAAACAAAAAATTAGTCTCCGCTTTCACCATTTGTATGGAGACTTATGATTCACCTTGTATATGAGTACCAGTCTTAATATTTTGTTTTAAAAATAGTTTTCAGTGTAGTAGGAATTGTAAGTCTGTCGACTTTACTGATTATAACTGTAACAGAATTTGATTCGTGTTGTTTTATTTGTTCATTTTCAAAATTCTCACACTTTATTATAAATATTTCTGAAATGCAAATTTTCTTTACTATATAGAAAACTATCCACATTGATTATTATTTCAGAGTTCATTTTTATTTACAGGTGATAAATTCAGTAAAAAGTCTTTCTCTAAAATTTTTGAGAGGATTAAAAGTGTCCAGTATGTGACAATTCGGGAGTCTGGCTCTACTCGTTTTATTTGGTTCCGGTATGAAACTGATTACCCTCCTGAAAATAATGATTGGGGAGATTTTCAGACACATCGAAAAGTTCTTGGCCTCATATCTATTGGTATATTTTCCTCTTTTTTTTATATAAATAAGTTTTTAATTGCTGTGGTAAATGATAATTTTAATTTAATATGTGTTGTCTGTATGTGGCTGAAAGAAAGCATGGCATTTAATTTGCATTGTGAAGGGATATGATTCAATAAACATTAATTTATAAGATCATAAACTAAACCGAAGTTATACTTTTTTTATATATTCTTTAGCAAAAAAATTTTTTAAAATTAGAATAGTCAAAAAGTTCTAGATGTTTCTCATTTTGAAAGAAAGTGAATTATGCCACCATGTGGTATTAAAGTTTCAGAAAACATTGATAAATTGTTCTCATTGAAGTGTCTCCTAGTTGCAAGGGTGATCCAAATATATCCGGAATGCAGGTTTATTTTTACTTTCTTAAATCCGGAATTTCTGGGTTTGTGGAATTGTACTATTATCTTTCTACAATATTGTTTAAGCGCAAGTATATCATTTAAAGATAACTTTATTGATGATATTGTATCAGAGAAAACATAAAATATCCTCGAATACTGATAATTAAGTGATGTGCAGATTATGAAATATTATTTATTCCTCATGGAAAAAAAGTGATGTTTTTAATCAAAACTTTCAAAACATATTTGACAGGGTTTTTTTTTTTTTTTTTTTACCTATAGTAAATATTTTAGAGATTATATATTGAATAGCTGAAAAGCTTAAACAAATTCCTTACATTTCATGAGCCATTATCTTTCTACTAACAGCTCTTTGTCCCTAATACTAGTTAATAATTAAGTTTTGCATATAATACTTGAAGAGTAAAGTGAAAAATCATTGTCTTCATCAAAATGTCTCCCTGTTTACACTGGAAAAATATATAAACACAGCAATTCTGAGAACTTAAGTAGCCACACTCCAATATAAAAGCAAACTAAACCATTAAAAAATGTTGAGAAACTGCAAAGGTGAGCACTTTTATGAAATGATGCAATGAAGCATAATTTTTTGCATTCTTAATTAAATTGAAAATATGTTTTGTATATGTATGTATATCACATTTATATCCTGAATTATTTGGAATTGTGTCTGACTTTTACTTGTGGTAGTAGTTCCAGATTTTTAAAATTGGGTCACAATTACCCTTGTTGCATTGTTTTCAATTTGCAATGAACAAATTACTTTTTCTCTCTTATTCACATTGCATTTTTTCTTTTAAATTTATGTAAAATTGGAAGTAGTTGTAAGAAAATCTGTTTTTAGCAATAACTCTCATTTTTGTGTTTTGGGGTATGAAATGGTCTTCATTGAATATTTTATCCATAGCTTCTCTCAATTTTATCTATAAAAATTTATCTTCTTAATATTTTTTGTTGATATTATTTTATGCCTTTGTTCATTTTAGATTTGTGCTATAATTTGATTATTCTCTTATTTTGAAGGGAAATCTGGACCAGATGAAAATGTGGAAGAATTATCTAAAGAACACAGCATTCTCTTAGAAAAGTACAATAATTCTATGTTTGATTCGCGTTGCTTTGCATTCAACACTGATAGTGTTTCTCCTTCTGATATAAGTGATTCTAAGTTTTCGTTAGATGATAAAACTGTTTCACCAGATTGCACACATTCACCAGTGATAGATAACTTGAAAAATGATGTTTTTAAAGATAATGTGGAACCTGTGCCAAAGAGTCATATGGCAAATGATGATGATATTAACCTATTTAACAATTACTATTCTAGCTCACCAAAATCTGATACTCCTGAAACTAGTTTGAGAGACTTAGATGAGTCAGGTTTCTTGCCTGATTTTAATTCATTGCCAAGTTTCCACAGTACAAACTTAAATGATGTCAACCATTCTATTGATTCTACTGAATCAAATGCATTGAGCAGCAGTTGCAGCCCTTCCAGTCCAGTAATTGCTGGAGACTCACCAGCTTCCAAAAAGTTTATGATACCATCATCAAATTCTCGAAGTACTCATTGTATTATATATTCTGACACCAACAACTGTGATCAATTGGAACATGATGTAAGAGAACTTGTAAATTCAATCTTCTGGATTCTTGAATCAAAACGCTTGGATCGATCTTTTGAAAAGCAAGATAAAATACCTCTTTTGACTGCACCTTTTGAGAAAAAGAATTTCGTTGGGATTGATACAGACACAAAGTAAGAAATGTTATAAATGTCTTGATTAAGTTGATGCAGTGTAATACACATATAGATTTATTTGTTTCTGATTGATCAGTCTCTTATATGATTAATTTTTAACATTTTGTCCATGTAGGTTTGAAAAATTTTAGTGTACTGTAACTATGCAAAAGAATTATTTGCCATTTTACGTGAAAATTAATTTTTTATCTTTTAAAGAGTAAATTGTTTTATCACTTTTTAGCATTTACTATTAATGTAGTCCAGTCAATGAAGGAAAAATAAAAAAAGAAAATGGTGTAGTTTTGAAATTTGGCACAGTTGTTGGGGGTAGTATCGTAAACGACATACTAAAAGTCCCTGCCTATGGGAGGTGTGTGGAGTACAGGGGGGTTTAAAGGGGCGTTTTCAGTTTTTCTTAAATATCTCGAAAACTATAGGTTCTATCAAAAAACACTCAATTACACAATTAAACTACATAAACTTTTCTACAAAACAAGCCCTACATTGTTTTTGTAGGCTCAATAGTTTAGAAGATACAGGGAGATTTAAAAGTTAATATTTCTAAAATTCCTTACTGTAATGGTAAAATCGATTAAAAGTGCTGAATCAATAACCACATGACTATATAATAATTATACAAGGGTATTGTTGCATGTGTCGGAGGGGTATGTGTGACAAACCCATTTGTTGAACAATTATGCTCCCCTCGCATCATTTCCCCATCACAAGTTTCCTTCTAATCGTAGTCCAGTCAATGAATTGTAAATTTTCAAAAAAGGTGTAGTTTCGGAATTCGGCACAGTTATTGGGGAGAGTGACCTAAACGACATATTAAAAGTCCCCCCAGTGGAGGGTGCTCAGGGGGTTGAAAGTGGGGGTTTCTCAGTTTTTCTTAAATATTTCAAAACTATGGATCCTAGCGAAAGAAACTTGATTATAAAGTTAAACTACATTAAATTTCCTGCAAAACTAGTCCTAAATTTTTTTGTAGAATGAAATTGTAGAAGTTGCAGGGGGTTTAAAAGTGAATATTTCAAAAATTCCTTATTGTAATAGTAAAATCAATTAAAAGTGCTGAAGCAACAACCTTCAGAAAGACCTCATGCCTATACAATAATTATACGAGGGTAATATTTTATGTGTCGAGAGTAGTGACAGTATCAGGAAGGGGGGGGGGGGGGGCGACAAACCTATTTGATGAACAGTCGTTCTCCCTTCCTCCCCTCACGTCCGTTCCCCTCCACTAGATCCCTTCTACTTGGTCTTTTGGTTTTGTTAACGCTCCAAATGAGTGTATTTAGACAGTATAATTTAAATCTACATGTTTATGTTGAGTTTAACTTAAAAGCTCGCAACCAGTCTGTCACAGTTCGACAGACACATTTTCTTGCCATTGAAGAAATAAGACCAGGCATGTTCAATTACTAACACAGAAAATGGCTGCTAAAGGAACTGAAATGAGAGTCGCTACAGAGGATGCTGATACTTATATTGTGAGATCTGGGTTAGAGAAAGCAACTTCTCATCCCAAGGGAAAGACGTAGACCTAGTCGTATTACTGATTGTTTTGGCACCACCAGAAAGTAACATTTATTTTTTGAAGCCTGGCAAGGGAAAAGTCGAAGTTAAATTATTTTTGACAAGAAAGCTGCAGAAAGAACTTTCTTTTGCCCAAACCATCCCCCTTCTCCATGCATTCAGTGGCTGTGACATATCACCAGCTATTTATAGAAAAAGCAAAGCACTATAGTTACATTGTTCATTAATCAACTGAGCCAGGTGAAAAACATTGCTGACATCTTTTATAACCCCTCATCAACACCAGATGCTATCTCACAAGCCGGTGAGAAGATGTTCTTAACCATATTCAAAGCCCCTGCTGATGAACATATTTTGAATAACCGTAGATATGCAGCATTTCTCAAATCATCAACCAAGATCAAAGCTTATCTTGCCTCATTTCCTCCAACCAAAGGAGCTGCGGAGCAACACACGTTTACCAATGTGTTTCTGTTCTGGCACCTTTAATGTACCTGTACCAAAGGTGCACCTCTAGAAGAAGAGGAGGCATTCGAACTTGATCATATACTAGAAAAACATGGTGAAATTTAATTACGAGCAAGTGTAAAAATGGATTATGCATATTTTTATGTAGGTATGTATGTATAAACATAAAACTAACATTTTCAACCACTTATTTTAATTTTGTACTTTTTCAAACTGTTATAATATTCTAAATTATTCATACTAAGAACAATGTGTAGGAATATTTTTGTAGGAAATTTAATTTTATACTTAAGTTTTTTTCACTAGGACCCATATTTTTCGAGATATTTAAGAAAAACTGAGAAATCCCCCCTGAGCACCCTCCACCAGTGGAGACTTTTAATATGTCTTTTAGGGCACTCTCCCCAACAACTGTTCCGAATTTCAAAACTACACCTTTTTTTAAAATTTACAATTCGTTGACTGGACTACGATTAGAAGAAACTTGTGATGGGGAAGGATGTGAGGGGAGGAAGGGAGCATAATTGTTCATAAATTGGGTTTGCCCCCCCCCCCTGCTCTGACACATACAATAACACCCTTGTAAAATTATTATATAGGCATGAGGTATTTTGAGGGTTGTTGATTCAGCACTTGTAATTGATTTTACCATTACGATAATGAATTTTAGAAATATTAACTTTTAAATCCCCCTGTTTCTTCTAAACTATTGATGTTACAAAAGCAATGTAGAACTTTTTTTGTAGGAAATTTCATGTAGTTTAATTTTGTAACTGAGTGTTTTTCGATAGAGCCCATAGTTTTTGAGATATTTAAGAAAAACTTAAAACGTCCTCCCTTTAAACCCCCCTGTACCCCCCACTGGTGGGGACTTTTAGTATGTTGTTTAGGACACTACCCCCAACAACTGTGTCAAATTTCAAAACTACACCATTTTTTTTCTATTCGTTGATTGTTGGTCTTCGTTGACTGGACTAATTAATATAACTCTTGAAATAATTATAATCTTCCTTACAGTCAAACTATTTACTTTAAATATAGCAAATTACTTTTACATTTTAATTAAATTGCAAAGCAGTAGCCCATCTTTTTCATTAAAAAAATTATAATTACACCATTATGCCTTAGGTTTCAGGAATATATTTTTAATATCTATAACTGGACTATCAATAATAGCTTTTGCTTTTTGCAAAGAGATTCCAGGATGGTATTTATTAGGTTGGTGCAAAAATAGTTGTGTTTTTCCCTTATGAAATAAAGCACTAATCTTGAAACAATGAATGCATTTTTATAAATGGTATACTTTACATTTTGTTCCATAACAGTTTGCCATCTTTTTTTTTTTTTACGACTTCAATATCCAACATTCATAGAACCTCTGGTCTTTATTAACAAAAGACTGAGAAACAAGTGTCGTTACTCCATCATTATCATTGTCACTTTTACCATTCAAAGAGTTTTCTAAAAACCTAAGTAAATGATAGTTTAATGACGCAAAGTCTAGGTTTCATGATAAATGTAACATCACTTCTAAACTAAACCCTAATAATTTTGTACGAGTCACTAAAGATGGGTATTGTTTTCCGCTATCATGCAGAAACATGGTTCTTAAACAATATGCCAATTCAGGATATTTTTCTTTGATTACATTACCTATACACTTTGGAAGCAACTAAAAATTCACAATATCTTTGTAATTCTACCAAACTATTGGCATAATCTTTCTTTGAAGAATTCCAGCTTTTGATATGGTTTGTGTTGGTTCATCACTATTTCTCCAGTATCTTTTCAGTTGATGTTATCTCAAACAATCCTTTTTTCATCACCATTTATCATTTTAAAAATGAATTGTTTTCAATACATTTGGGGTGTAAACCTCAGATTTGATATGCTGTGTTTGTTTAATTTCTTTCTTTTAATATGAAGCTTGAATATCAAGCTTTTTAAAAATCCTGGCTTTTACAAATGCCTGTTGATGGTTGAAAAATGAATTTGAAGACTTTCTCTAATCTCCTTTACTGAAATAAGACAATCTGAATCAGCTATGGCAATCATTTGGTAAAATTCAACTTCAGTTGCTAGACCAGTTGCATTGGAACAAAAGAAATTTTGTACACCAGTTCTGACAAATGAATTATATTAATCATCACATATCTCTTTGCTGTTTAAATCCAGAAGTAAAATATTGTGAAAATTCTCTTTTTTTTTTTTTTCCCCTCACTCCATGTTAAAATCATTATCATGCTGACAATTTTCAATAAAATTATGTGCATCTTGCATCAAAAATTCAGTTAGAGTATCTGATGGAAATTATTCAAAAAGGTTGTGAAATTATCTTTTTGTAGAAACCACAATTAATTTTGCACCCATCTAATATATCTGAAAATAAAAATTATTAAGACTTTGTCTGTTGTTTAAATTATATCAGATGTTATTATTTTAAGGCTTTGGTTTAAAATAATACTTGGTAATTTGATGATTTCAAAAATAGATTGCTGAACTGTTCTTTTGCCTGGATTTTTTTTTTATGCATAAGTAGTTTGTACTGAATGTATTAGAATTTTATCTCGTCATTTTTTAATGGACAAATCATGTAGGGTATACAAGAAACGATGTTTAGGAAGAATGAAAAAACACATTGGAGACCTTGCATTACAAGCAGGACTATCTTTAGAAGCTTTACCCTTGTATATATCCTCAACTGAATATCTAAAGTCAGGACAAGATTGGCTTTGGCTTGCTGCTGCTTATGAAGGACAGTGTGCTGCATCTGCAATATTACAGTCAGAAGCTAAAGACATACCACTGAAAGAGCATTCTCCTGAGCGATTTAAAATTCCTGTGCCAAAAATAATGAAATCAAGTATGTGTACTATAATTAGTGAATTTTTCAGCCCCTAATTGTAGTAAATGTAATAATTTATTTAATTAAATAGGCAAGTTATGAATCATTAAGGCATTTTTGATGTTATATTTTGAATATTTGAAGTTTTCTCCCTCCCCAATAAATTAGTTTTAAGTATTTTATAATTTGTTTAGTTATTATTTTATTTACTTTTTCATTTAGCAGCTTCACAAAGTAAAAGCCTTCCTCCATACCTTGATCCTGTGGAGTACAAGAACTTGGGGAAAAATATTCTTAGTTTTGAAGAAATTGCTGAAAAATATGAAGAAGCTATTATGCACTATGAAAAAGTATATTATATTTTCTTTTTGCTAATTGAGTTTGTTTTTATTATAAACTAAAAAAGTAGGTTTCGAAATGTAATTATTTTTTCAGTGCAAATTTCAAATAATGTATTATTTATTTAATTCAGTTTTTGAGTTTTTTGTATAGATTTTGCTTATATTTGATGCCACTTGTTGCTGTAAAATGTTTTAGCAGTTGGATTTTTTCTTTCTAATGTAAGAAATGCTTGAACCCTTAAAAGCTTGTATTTTGCAATGTAATTTTTTAAGCTTTAATGCTATTCTATCTGAATTGTCTACATTTGCTTTTCTTCATTCTTTCTTTCCAATTGGTAATGTTTATCTGAAAATAATAAAACTGTTCCCAGAAGTAAACATCTGAATTAGCTAGAAAATAATAAACTTTTAAGTAAAATTATTACACATTTCTTACATTTGTAATTCTAATATGTGATTCAGGAGTGTAAGGAAGCCAGAATGCGGTTCCAGCACTTTTTTTTAATGAAAAATAAATAAGAAAAAATTGTAAAAACTTCCTTAAAAACAGTACAGTTTTTGTTATCCCAGGTAAGAGCATTCCAGCACTGCTTAATTTGTGACTACACCACTGTATGCAGATTACTGTAATATTAGGAACTCTTAAATATTATTTATTGTTAAAATCTACGGCACCTTTAAAAGCAATGTGGTATGCTGTGACACTAATGTATTTAGGGAGGGTGAATATTTTAATTCATTTCAACTCGAATAACTTGTGAACCAATTCAGCTATGGTCATGAATATGGTTTGATGTCTATGTGCTACAGAATGAGGTATTCTGCACTATTCTTAGTGGTAAATTCTCATCTTGGAAAAATATGAGAAAAATCAAAAAATTCAGTTACAAAGTTGTGGATCATCATTGATTTAGTGCATAGACACCTTGCTGACATGAATGCTAAAATTAAAACACAATTCTGGCTTTGTTTACAATGCTGTTATGTCAAAAATGAGCCACCAGTTGTCACTAGGTGCATTTAATGTTGATGTGCAATCCTTATCTCCATCAGTCAAAATACACATCTGAACACTTAATGGATTCTCGCAAAGCACAATTTGTAGCGTGTCAGATGTCATGCTGGCACAAAAATCAGTTATACAGCATTGAGTTGTTGTAGAGATGTCCTGCTCTTTGAGTTTAATGAAAGGCGATTTTTAAATATAGAGGACATTTTGTGTTGCTAGTTGATTATTTTTTGTTCCAATGGGTTGACTTCAGACTCTTTGGACGGCTCCTACAGTAAAAACCATAAAAACCACTGTACAGTCCTGGGAAAAAACAAAGAGCTACCCAGCATTATTTCACCTTCTGCAAAATTTTCAGCAAATAATGTCTGCTAAAGATGCCATGTCTCAAAATTTCATATGGGATCAGCTACATAATAATTATATAACATATTATAATTACACTAACTTTGAAATTTCCAATGACAACACACATTTTTGTCAAAAAATTTCAGAACTGCAAAAAAAGTTATGCTTGGATTCCAAATTCTATTATCCTAGTTCTATTCATTTTGAAATTATAAGCAAATAAAATTTTGAGTCTAATATTAAAGTAAAATTTTGAATTTTTATTGATATCTTATAATATAGTTATTGGCCTGAATTTTTTTGTTGGTGAAGTATAATTTTTTTGTTGGTACTTTTATGAAGTATTCTGCACTTACTCTTCTAATTTTAAAATAAATTTGAGCACATGAAATATATTATCAAATTGTATGCCGAAAATATTTTGAATATCAGTAATTAAGGCAGAAGATTTTATAAGCCCATGCAAAATTTCAGCTTATTCATATGAGTAGTTTTGAAGTTATATTAAATTTTCTATTTTTCCTGTAAAATGAAGAACTTGGGGGAGGGGGAAGCATCATATATTTTCAAAAAGTAGCATTTTTCTTCATTTGGTATTGTAACGCATATTGGATATTTATGACATTTCTAGATTAATGATCGGATGAAAGCTAGTTTACATTACTAAATGTAAACACTACACCACTTTTGTTTATAAAATTTAGAGTATTTTTAAAATTTTATGAACCAAAATGGTATATACTTGGTTATCATAATTTTTGCATGACAAAATGAAATTTTTATAAATAAATTTCAGTTATACAGAACTTTTTCATGCATCAAATATTTATCAAACGTGAAATGTCGATCATTACATTTAAGAGCATTTTAAGTGTTAAAGTGTTCCATAAATTAAAATTCTACCACTGACATTTAAATGCAAGCAGAGGACTTTACTATCAAAATGTACAGACAACTCCCTTTATATCAAGACCACAAAATGTCATATATCTTCCAATCTCTTCATCTTATATTTACCAAAATTTATACCTTGGTATTTTTCCGATGAGAAATTTATTTATGGCATCAAATAAAGGTGTTGCCATTAAAAATTTTAAAGTTGGTGCAATTTTAAATATGTAGATGGCCCCTTGTGATATTTTTAAACTTAGAATCTTTTAGTATAAGTTATTTCCTGTACAACAGTACCTTTTGTTTTAATATAAGATGAACAACAGTAGAATAATGCTGGGTTGCTCCCTTTTTTTCCTGTGACCGTACCATCAAGATAACCTTACAGAAAGCAGATTGTGTAATTATTTCTTTTCTGACAGCATAGCAAGGGGTGGGCAAAAGGGATATAGATGGTCCTGCCAGCAGTTTTGGAGGCTACTGCAAATGTATTGTTTTTCATGTTCTTTATGTATTTAAAATTGGAAGTCTATGAATGAAATTCCAGATGGATGGGAGTGAAAAATGCCATGCCCTTTACCCTCTCTATGTCACTGCTCCTTCCTGACACTTTTTATGCTCTAACAATGTTGGGAATCTCAACTAATAATAAAGGATAATGTGTGTTTGTCTATGTGTGTTGGCGCTCTACGGGGCAGACCGATGGACCTAGAGCTACGAAATTTGGAACAAACATTCTTTGGAGGGTGGGAATGTGCACCTTGGCCCTTTTTTTGAAATTTTAATTGGAATTTTAGTTAAAAATTAAGCAAAATGTTGGCGTTTTTCCTTAATAACTTCCAAAACTATTACAGCACAAAAATCTTTTTCTTCCCATGCCTTGAATTTGTTTCCCATACATTGAATAATTGTTCAAGCTCTTAGAAATTTTGCAGGAAAGTAACAGCATTTGAATACCATATTATTAGATGCTTCAGCATTTTGTCCTGAACAATCTTGTGAAAATTTTCTTTTCAAAATATAAACTTATTGCTGTATCTGCTGTTAGTTTATTAATCCTTAAATTTACTTTCATGAAATTTTAAATATTATTTTATAGTATCAGGGGGCAGCTATTGTAGAACTGGAGTGCAGTATGAAAGCTGCTCGAGTTTTCATTGGGTACCAGGCAAGTATTATTTTATAAATATTCATTTGTTTTTTGTTGTATTGAACTGCAAATTCCTGAGCAAACATAACAGCTTCCTATTAATTTTTTTTCCATGAAAAGCAAAATGGCTGTTTCGAATATCGCTATTTTAGACCAAGGTAATTTTGAAATCAACCAAAAAAAGATGATTTTTGCCATCAATGTTTTAGATTGTAATAATATTTTGTCTGTTTGTTGTACTTACCTCCAAGATGAAAAATACAAATTTTCAGGTTATTTGAATGAAATGTGTTCGAGTTATGGATCTTTGAAATTTGAAAATTTCACAAATTTTTAAAATTTCATAATTTTTAAATGATTGTAATTCAAGAACTATTTTACCTAGAGAGCTGAAATCTGTGTCATTTTGTTCAGTTTTTTATGGTGTTTCATAAAATATATAACATAACCAATTATTATTTTTTTAAATTTTATTTTAACAAGTAAATTTAAATTTTTAAATCAAAAACCCAATTTTTCATTTTTTTTTGAAAAAACTATATTTTATTTAACCTCATATTAGCAACATTCATGCCAAATTTCATGATGGTATTCCTTTGGTATCATTAAGAAAAAAAAAATTCATTTTCAATATTCATATTATATAGTCAAGTCAACGAAAGTGTTTGAAAAAACAACATTAAATCATATTGTTTTGAAAATTGGTACACATGTTCTTGAGGGGCTCCTGATTTAAGTTATTAAAGTCACCGGTCCTGGGAGGGAGCCACCGTGTCGCCATCTTGGATTTCACCCCCTTTTAAATGTTTTTAAAGAATATATTGAAAACTATTCAGTTTTCAAATTACTATTGATTTAAGAAATTAATGAGTGCAAAATTCCCTACAAATGCATGCTTTTGTTGTACTTCTAGCTTTCATAGTTTCTGAGGTAGGTTTCAAAGTTTTTCCGAGGTTGTGGTGGCATAGCGGTAAGGTCTCGGCTTTGGGGCCTAAGGGTTCCAGGTTCGAAACCGATTTCACTGAAGATCTGTTGTGTATTGGGCCTGTTGCTCATTAAATCATGAGTAGGGGGCAAAACGTCCTCCTGTTGGTGTGCCTTGGAAGTTTGTAGAGGGGTTCCAGCTCTGGCGTCTTCCTCGTCATCTGACGTTGGTTCAAAATTACGAGGTCTGTCCCAAAATACGGGATGATAATATAACTAACCAACTCAAAGTTTGTCGCCATCTTGGGTTTCATACCTCTTTTTCAGTGTTTTTTAATATCTGGAAAACTATTCAATTTTCAATTGCATGTAATGCAACAAATTAATGACCATTATATTCTCTACAAACACATGCTTTTATTTTTCTTCTAGCTTTAATAGTTTCTGAGATATTTAATAAAACTAAAAAAGGGAGATGAAATCCAAGATGGTAGCAAACTTTGAAATCCATTATCTCAGAAAGTATTAAAGCTAAAACAAAAATAAAAGCATGCGTTCGTAGGGAATTTTATGTTCTTTAATTTGTTATATCTCATGCAATTTGAAAATAAAATAATTTTCGAGATATTCTAGAAAAACAAAAAAAGGAGGATGAAATTGAAGATACCAGCAGACTTTGAGACCCATTATCTCAGAAACTATTAAAGCTAGGAGAAAAATAAAGGCATGCATTTGTAAGGAATTTTATGCTCTTTAATTTGCTAAATCAATTGCACTTCGAAAACTGAGTAGTTTTCGAGGTATTCTAGAAGAAACTTAAAAAGGGGGGATGAAATCCATGATGGCGATGCGAGCTCCCTCTTCAGGGCTAGAGACTTTTAGTATGTTCATTAGGAGCCCCTCACAAACATGTGTACCAATTTTCAGAACTATATGATTTGATATTTTTTTCAAACCCTTTGTTGACTGAACTATATAATATGAATATTGAAAATGAAAATACTTTTTTTATTAATGATACCAAAAAAATACCATCATGAAATTTGGCATGAATGTTGCTAATATGAGGTTAAATAAAATATATTTTTTCAAAAAAATTTAAAAATGGGATTTTGAATTTAAAAAAAATTAAATATATATTTTTTTAATAAAATGTTTTTATAAATTTTGTCATGTTATATATTTATGAAACACCATAAAAAACTGAAGAAAATGACACAGACTTCAGCTCTGTAGGTAAAATAGTTCTTGAGTTACAATCGTTTAAAGATTGTGAAATTTTTAAAATTTCAAAGATCCATAATTTGGACACAAATCGTTCTAATAATCTAAAAATTTGTGTTTTTCATGTAGTGTACTACTTATGAGCCAAACTCGACAAAATCCAAAAACATGATGTCTTGTCAATTGGTTGATTTGACATGGAATTTCTCCCAATTTAGTGGTCACCTAGAGGAAGATCTTCCCAGCGCTTGTTCAAAGCAGCCATTAATTGGCTTAAAATGATGAAATTCAAAGCTTCATATCTCATTCAGATTTGGACACAGAAGGATGAAACTTTTTTTTTGTTTAAAATGTTAGTGGGTGAAGAATATTTTACTAAATATGACTAATAGTACCAGGGAATTTTATAAAAATTTAGACTACGTAATTTTTTCAGAAGTATATTTATTGACTCAAAAAACATAAAATATAATTCTTTAAGTCATTTAAAGCATTTTTCAGCTGGAAGTTCATGTTTATCTCTAATGGTTTTGAAATTAGCTATTGGTCCACGATTAGAATGGACACCCTGTATATGGCTTTGGATGATAAGAACATTTTCTATCCTTGTTTGTGTTATCCTTGTCCTTGTGTTCTAGTCCTTGTTTGCTGTAAACTTATGTGCATGTTGAGGATAATCATTTTATATGTTTTCTGATTATTTATATTTTATTAAAATTTGGAAAAGTTTGTTGGCTATTGTTGAAATGCAATGTGAAAAGAATATGACCAGTTTAATTGCATCTTCAAATTTGTTTTAAAATATATTGCATACATGAATAATTAATTAAATTAATTTTTTTACAATGCTACCTAATTGTTTTATAGAGTTGTTGTTTTAAATTAATTTTTGTTTTTTGTATAGAAATATATTGAAGCTTCAAAGGTTTTACAGAATGTAGTGTTTACTTCAGTCATTCAATCTGATGAGCAGAAAGTAAGATTATACTTTATTTTCTTTAATTTAATCATGCAATTTCATTATATCAGTAATCATTAATTTTTAATAAAAAATGGAGAAATATTGCTATGACAGAGTCAGGAATAAGATCTAGTAAAAATGTTCTTTTGTATTCGAAAAATGCTATTGTTTTGAATCAGGAGCCGTCCATAAATGATGTCACGCTTGGAGGGGGTTCGTGAAATTGTGGCAGTTTGTGAAAGGGGGGGAGGGTGTAACAAGAAGTGTGACATCGCACATTTTGGTTAAAATAAAAACATTTATAATCAGCAGATTAAATTTTGAAATAACCAGAATTTGAGGGTATTTTTTAATCGGGGCTAAAACAACTTTCGTGTGATTTTTTTTTTTCACTTATATTCCTTTCTTTTTGAAAAAAAAAAAAAAAAAACATCAGGGTAGGTTCTGAGAATATGGTAGCAGCAGAAATTCTTCACCATTAGAAGAAAACCTCCCCCTGTCGCATCCTTGAAATGCCCAACAAAGGTTACGTCGCCCCACCTGAGTGAGTGGTAGAACTGGTAGTGGCAGAAACAGGTTGATCTTATCTTTTGTATAGAGCAGGACAACATGAAAAGTTCTTAAAGCACCGATAAATCAAGCTGGTTCAGAAAATTATAAATTTCCATCACTCTTTGCTGCATAAATTTTGAAAGCAGATGAATTTCTTTCCCGATCAGTGGGGAGTAGTTTCTAAGTGTTGCCATATGGCCTCTACTGTCCTTCAGTGCAAAGTGTGCTTCTTACTCGTGTTTGCAAGTATTGCGGTTTGTATTTTGAACCCAATGTCATGGTGAAGAAACACATTTGGTGTGCATAAAATCACTGGAAAGTGTCAACCAGAAGTTGGCAGAGTTAGACCACTTCGAATAGCTGTGCGGAGACAACAAGAACTCATGACTGTAATTACTTTCACTGAAAATATGGAATTTGCAGATTGGGTGGATGAAGACGACATTGACATTAGAGGGCTTACTATTCCCGAGGATGAGAGCGATGTCAAAATGCCCGTGTTCTCGATAAACGAGCACATATCTTCTCCATGGGAGGAAGAGTTGTAGTAGTAAATAATTCTGAGTAATTTCTATTTTATGATTGTGTATATAATTTTATAAATATTCATATAAATTAATGTGACAAATGAAATGAGATGGCAATTCCATTAAGTAAAACTAAAATTGAGTCATTTTTTTTTTTTAATTCAATCTGTTTAAGAGTTTTTTGTGTTCATAAAGTAAAGATAAGATTTAAAGCAAAATATTTCAAATTCCAAAATACTACTGTTTTCAATTGCTCTTTTATATTAATATTTTATTACTATTGTATATTAATTATGTTTTTTGTTGTAAACCTTAATCTTATTTCATACAAAATAAGTACACATATAATCATTATTATTGTTATGCTCACAAATGTCATTAAAACATATAGTTAAAGTTTAAAAATAAAATTTGAAATATGATCTATAATGTAGTGCTTTGTTTATGAACTGCTAGTATATGTTTATGTAATATAGTGTGACATGTGACAAGGGGGGAGGTGAAGTGTTACAAAGGGGGGGGAGGGGGTTCAAAAATATTGAAAAAAAGTGTGACATTTATGGACAGCCCCTCATGTTAATTGTAAAAAAAGAAGAATGCAAATTTTTTACCCTCTTTATTATATCCCAATTGATAATACTCTATGGCAAAGACTGAACCATGAAATTAAGTATTTTTGATTATGTTGTAATGTATTTTAATAATACCTTCTTTTACTGAAATTTTCAGTTGATGAATCACAGTGAATTTGCATAAAAGTTCAATTAGGGGAGGGTATCTCTGCTCTATGAAGCATGGACTTTAAAGTAGCATTGTTTTTAAGAAATATTGCTCAAAAATTCTGCTAAGATCTTTCCTACTCGTATGTTACTACTATTTAAATTTTGTCACTTCTGATTTCCAAGATTTTTGTAATCATATTTGAATCATTCATATGACTTTCTAAAAGTTTTCTACTCGTGTTTTGACCCTTTGTGGACGAGTATTGGCAAATAGCCACCCAAGCCTTTTTACCTCTCATCCTCAGCATTGCTCGCCCATCGGTTGGCTCCGTCCGCAAAGGGTTAAACTGGTTACTCTATTCAAGCAAGGAATCATTAAAAATACATATCAAGTTTTAGACAAAGGTTTGCAAAATTATGATCATTCTTTGAGATTCAACACTCATTTGTAAAATTTAAAGCATGTCTTGTTGCGTCTTAAAAGTAAACTTGATCTTTCCTGTTCTCTTTAAAATACTCATACCTATCATAGACTACCATTTAACACATGTTTTTATTTCCCATGCCGATCCAGTGCTTGTCACTATCTGTAGTTGAATTCTATAATAACTAATATTTCTTTTATTGAAGGGTTTATTATATCGTGTTCTATATTTATAGCCTGAAATTTAGTTAAGAAAATAAAATTAACTTTGAAGTCAGAATATTTTAAATTGGCTGTTATTTCTAAACTGTAATCTTTAGATCAATATAATGAGATATTATGGTATTGGCAAGAAAGCTATTGATTTCTTAAGTGAACTAATTTAATTTTCTTGCATTGTTATCCATTTGTTTTATATTTTTGTGTGTTTTATATATTTCCTTAACTGAAGACACTTAGTTTTATTTTATTATGAAGTGTGTATTTTGATACTTTCATTGTTCCATGATGATAAGTGTAACTGTTTTGTAAAATTTTTACTTTTTTATATGAGAAGTAATTATTTTATTTATACTGTTTTTCAAATTATCTAATACAATTTCTCCCAACATCTTTATTTACACTAAGCATTTACTATCATCTGCAGTATTTGAAGTGATTGATTAATATGGGAAATTTTATATAACATGGAAAAAACATTTCTTACATAAATTATCAATTAGCTTACTCTTTTTATATCAGATGAGTTAAATCGATATAAGCTGCTTTGTTGTATTGAGACATCAAAATTTTGAAGTACCTTTTAATCCAAATTTCTAAAATTCTGGCTTTCTTTGATTGATTTGCAATTTTATTTAACATAAATTCAATACCCACAAAAGTTTCCTTTTTCTAAGAAGTATTTTATTGCTTTTAAATTTCACGATTAATGGGTTTTTTTAGTATAAAGTAGTAATTTTGTGTTGTTTTCCTTAACTGTTTGTATTTTTCATTTTATAATTTGTACATATTTGTTTGTTGTCTTGCAGGTAATTCGTTTCAATGCATTGTTTCAAGTGTTTACAGATATGGGATTTCATAGAAAAGCTTCTTTTTTCAAAAGAATGGCAGCCAAAGCATGTGTTGCAAATCCTAATCCTAACTGGCTTAAGGTATTAATTTAGAAAATTTTCTAATCATATAAATAGATTACAAAAAATCTTGTATTTTTTCAGATTATTAATTTTTTTTTTTCAGTGTTATTATCTAATGTTGGAATCATTACCTGGCTTTTCTCTTCCACTTGATGCTGAAGAATATCCTTCAGGTATGACAGTGTTTGAACCTTTTTTTTTTTAAAAACTTTTTACAGTGTTAATACACCATCATTTATTCTTAATTGTAGTTATCATCGTAATGACTGTTATGTGATTACTAGATACTACTAGAAAGTGTGCTTCTGCAAAATAATCTAGATAAGTGATTTTATATAGATTAGTAGTTATTGATAAACTAATTTGCATAGACTGAAGATAATGCACTGATTACTCTAATACCTGTTTAGCTATTATATAATTATATGAGATAAAAAATTCCAAAAAATCAGTATAAAATTCCTAGTTTGATAAGCCAATGACCAAGGAGTCTGAAATGAAAATAATTCATGGCAAAGGTTTTATTGCTTTAATCACTTCAGTTAGGGTGAGTATGACTAACCTAAGTTCCCCCTTCCGGCAAGGGGGGATTGCTGTGAGGTGGGAAAAGTGATGTGAAATGGGGCATTTTTTCAGTTTCCCCAAGATAACCTGAAAAAAACATGTTTATTCCTAAAAGTGTTTTGCTAGTAATTTGTAGAGCATAAAATGCTGCATACAATTAATACATATATTTTGCAGCAATAGTATGAGTTCTATCTCTTATCAAAGTTGTAATGATTTTCCAATTTTCAAAACAATTCATTCTTCTAAAAGACGCATGCAGAAAGAAGTTGTCTAACTGAAGGTTGTATGCAAAAATATTTACATATGTGTGTTGGTATACCAATACCAGAGTGTTCATGTGGTGTGGAAGTTTTGAGCGGGTGTGCCAGCTGAGGCAAAATGAGGAGGTTGTATATCAACTACTGAAAGTGTGAAAGAGCAGAAGAGTGTTTTAAATGCATTGAGAGTGTTTGAAACTGCAAGCACAGAAAAGATTGTTTGGTACTGGATTGTAACTGAAGTGATTAAAGCAATAAAGCCTTTCCCATGAATTATTTCTGATGTATGTGTTTATTTTTTCACTTCCCAGTCACTAGCCTGTGAAGTCATTTAGGTATTATTGCTCCCATTTTGCATTCTTATGTAGGAAAAGCTTTATATCCTTTGCACTGTAGAAAATTTTGTGGTAGAACGAATAAATAGATATTAAGCCCTTTAAAACAATTTTAATTGCTAAAAATTTTGTCTAGAAGCTTTTAATTTTTGAGGTGATCTAATGCCAAGAATATTGAATACTTCCAAAGGGCATTTTTTCTTTTATATGGCTTGCGTATATCCATTTTGCTTTTATATTTTTAATTTTACAATGAATTTCTGGATAAAAATTTAGAAAAATATGTTTATCACTTGTGTTTTAGTATTCTTACTTAGTTTTTTATTACAGATAATTCCTTGGGATGGCCTGGCATTCAGTATCAGCTATTAAATGATATTAGTAGAGTTTCGCTAATGTTGAATTATCAAGCAGTAACTGTAAGGTAGCTATCTTAATTAAATAGTGTTTTACTTATTATTAACAATTTTTCACTTTAATCCAATAAGCAAATCACTTAGTTTTTACAAATTTAATTCTTTTGCCAGTGTATTTGATTAGAGTGCTTAAATTTTTAATTATTTTGCTTAGAATTGCTTACAAATTAACTGGGAAAGATAGAACACAGAAATAATTTTTCGGGCATTTTTAATTTTAAAATTTTCATAAATTTACTTTATGAAACTATATTTCATTAGCGTACCTTCACTATAGGAGGAGATTTTTATAAGCTAAATATTTTCAAAGATGTACCTCTGACATATTTAGTAATTGAAATTAAACATTGTTTATGAGCTCCAAATATAATTCCTTTTAATTGTTCCTTGTGTAAATTCTGTTATGTTTTGGGGGAAATGTCCAAGTTATTTGCAAATTAAAGACAATTAATAGTTTTATGAAATCTTTGTTACTTATTTGACTGAAACCATTGCAACTTGTTTATTAAAAATGAATAAGGTCTCTGAAATTGATTTTTGTAGTGAACCTCAACAAAAATTTTGATATTTTATTTCAAATTTTGTATGAAATCATTCAGAACTTATGATCCTTTGATCTGACTAGTAGTAGAAAATTCTCAGTTTCTCTTTAAAGTTCTTAAATGATATTAAAATAATTTTGTGTTGTCAGATGTTGCGAATATAATAAAATTTAGATAAATTTAATCATGCTCATAAGTTATCTTAATATTGCAGCTAAGATATTTTTGCAGTGTGTTTGAGAATTATCAAATATGGGGCTAGTGAGACTTAGCACAAGCAAATTAATCCAAATTATGCTGAGAGAATTTTATGCCTTTTTAATCAGTTTTTGAGTGATGAATAATGTTCTGTATTTATAGAATAGGTTAATCCTATATTTCTTATGCATTGAAAAGTGTTGTATTTTCAGGCATCTTACGTACACCCTTCACACTCAGCTTAATCGCCTGACTCCTACTCAATTACGAATAATTTGTCGGCAACTTGAAGAATTGACAGCCAAATGTGAAGGAGCTCCAGTACCATTAATTTTAGAAAATGGTATTACAATACCTCCAGTGAATCTTTTGAATTTACCTCGAGTGAAGTTAGTATTTATTTATTAATATTTTGAAAAAATTTCATGGAATTATTTCAATTATAGACTTCTTTTACCGAATATTTCTCTATATTAATATTAAGGTTGTGTTTGCATTAAAATTTGATAATTGAAGTAAATGATTAATATTTCATTAAATACTATGTCCTTGTTCTTTATGTATCCCCAAATATCCCCCAATGTATCCCCAAAACATTGGATCATGAACAGTTGTCTGTTGACATTGTTTTCTTTTCACTCAGCTTTATTTAATTCTTGAATTAATTTTTACTGAACATAGTTTTTTAATTGTTTCTTATTTTTTGATCAACACCGAACTTTCGAAATTCACTTTTTAATATTTAAAAGTTATATGTTGCCTACTACCTTAATTAAAATTGATTATACATGATAATTAAGTTATATATTTGTGCTGCTTTTTCCAATATTTTTTCTCTGTAAATTGCATGAAGCAAGTATTTTGTATCACAATTCACATGATCTGTTATTAAATTTCTTGCATGTTATATTGTAATGGTTTTAAAACAGTATACATTTTGATATTTAATCATATGATAATATGTTAAAAAATCAATCCAGAAATGCAAAATAATAATTTAAAATTTATTTAATTGCAGGTCTTTCAAGTTACAGAGTCTTCGCCCTCACTTAAGGCCGGTGAAAATAACCATAAATGATTCCAAAGCAGATTCTGAACAAGATTCGATTTTCATTTTTTCTGCTATTTCAAGAGACAGATCTGCAAAAGGTAGTGGCATGATAGGTAATGCATGTGAATTATAAGCTTTAAAATCATATACAGTGGAGCGTCGAAAATCTGTATTGCTTCAACAGGAAGGGGTGAGGGATTTTCTTATTATGAAGATGGATGAATCCAAGACTACCAACTAGGAAATGAAGCACAATCTTATTCAAACATTATTCCTTAAATATCACACAAAAATTATAATATGGAATAGAAATAAATTTCATGTGTAATAAAGATTCTTATCATAAATTGTTATAGTGCTAAGTTAAATTTTACATCTAAGTACTGCAAAGAAAAGTAAAAATTAGAAATTTTTTTCTCTTCTGTTTCATTAATCATTAATATTTCATTTAACAATTTTAATAGTTTTCTAAATTTTCATTTGTATACTTCTTTTCGTTTTAATTTTGGCTTAAAATTAAAAGTATTAACTCTCGAATCTGATGCTAGAAAGAATTATGCTTTTGTGCCACCATTTTCTTGACACCACTTCAAGAGTTGTTATATTTTTTATACCATCTTTACCATTGAAGTCCATAATTCAGTGGGGCTTTTAAAATCCATTTTTTAGCTAAATATATTATTCTTGAAAGAGTAAAAGCATTTTAAAAAATGGTAGTGAAAATATTAAAGTAATAAAAAAAAGTATGAAGTATTTTCAGCATAGTTCCCCGTAATAAAACGTAATGTAAATTGTACTGATATTTAATATTAAAGTCAAACAAATCAGGTTTACAGTGGATCAGCAATTTATATTGAATTAAACTCTTAATCAGTTGAGATTATCGACGCTTTGCTGTTTTGTGAATATGATTTTTGAAAGATGGAATAGAACATTGCTCATTTTCTAAATTGAATACTTAGTTTCTGCAGTGCTAGATATTGTGTATCCCACAAATTACCTCTATAGCAACTTTTTACTAATTTTAAGTGTATTTGATTGAAATTTTTAGTTTACATCTTAAAGTGTATTGTTTTGTTATGATACAAGTGAAATAAAAAGAGCTGTGTAAAGTCAAGATGAATATAATGCTGTCTTTATTAAATAAATAAGGAGCACTCTTATTTTTGTGCCATGAAAAGTATGAGAACATTCAGTTTTAAAGTGAATATACATGGTGGCTAGAAAATGATTGGTGGTTTTAAAAATTGAATAGTTATCACACTTTGACACCTGTTTAAGCTATTCTTGCAGGTGATTAATGTACGAATTCAGGAATTTTTGTTAGTATACTTCTTTATATAGGTATCAAAAGTCAGTGATAGCTGGATGTCAGACAAACTTTTGGGGAAGTTTGATTCCCCCTCTCCCATGTTTAATCAATAATCAGGTTGACACGTATGTTCACTAATTAACATCTGTTGTGAGACCACATGAGCAGTATAGTTATATTTTTTTTGTTACCGAATTATACTAATTAGTAATAGTATGAAACTGTCACTTTAAAAGGACTTCTGTTTCAGACCTTGAGATGCGTATTGTTAAATGCATAAATGGCCGTGATTTCAAAATACTTGGACTCGAATGTTTTCATGTGACTTTTCATTAAAAATATAATTCTATCAAAAATAATAAGAATGTAGGATACTTCTAGTCTAATTTCTTCCTATTCAGTTAAGTATTATGTATGTGTAAAATATTTTTTGTACATGTGGCACAATTTTCTTTTAGATTTTAAGTGGGTTGAAGGAGATATCTGTGAAGTAGCTTTGCAAGTGTTTAACCCTTTACCCTTTGAGCTTAAAGTAACAAATATGGTAAGGTTTTTCTTGGTTTATGTAAAGAAATAATGTATGTTTTCTGTGAAGATACAAAATGGAGAAGAGACCTTTCTTTTATGATTTTAAGAATTTCTAATACTAACCATTTTAAATTACTGTTTACTTCATCAGTATTCATGAATTAGTTTCAGATATCTTTGTGTGATATTTAAATTTTTATTGAAGTCGAACTGAAGATTATTAAAAGGTTAGTTGTTAATATTTTACAATTCAAGTTATTAGCTAAGACTAACATAAAATAGGGCTTTGACTAATATTTTGAAGAAAGGTAGAGCTTCATCAACTTCTGCTCTGATGTCAGGTTATAGACTTATGCATGTCCACTATACATTTTATGCATCCAATTTTAAGTTGAAATTTGTAGGTTATTTTCTGTATATTCTTGTGCCTTTCTTTAAGAATGAAATTTGTAAAAAATTTTATGCCCGTTAATGTATGGTTTTCCACCTAATAATTACAGAGCATTTTAGCTGATGACATTCCTTTTGAAAGCTTTCCTGCTTGCCTTTCTTTACCAGCTGAATCTGGACCATATCCAGTAACATTACATGGCTCACCTGTAGGTTCAGGCAAACTACAGATCTTAGGTATGTTGTAAATATGCTTATTTTTAATTCTGAACATTTTGCTTAAATTACTGTATGCATTCCAGCAAAGTGTTGTCTTTTCAACATTTTATATTTTAGATTTTGTTGTGAAATTTGCAGTTACAAGATTTTCCATTGTGTTAAAAGCTTTGAAGTTTTTGCTTTATTTGAATGAAATTTTGAATTATTTATATCATTTGATGAAAGAAAAGATGATTTCTCATAGGTTTTTAATCGGGAAAAGTCTCCCACATTTTTGATTATGAAATTCCATAAACCTACAATGTCATATCATATTCATTTTCTGCCTGTATCAGTCTGCATTTAGCCATGGAATTTTATTCCAGATCAGGACAAGAAGGAAGCAAATGAAACACTTCTCTTGTGTGAATAATCGGAAAAAAGTCCAAATTGTTGAAGTGGAGGTTTGGGAGAGGGTATAAAGTTCATTCTTGGTGGTCTGAAAGGTGTCTACACCAATTTTTGCCTCATAGTTGCAATAGTTTTTAAATAATTGGTCTCTGAACACCTCTTCAATTTTAACCACTGTGTACATTTTAGGAAATTCTTTTTTAATTTACAAACGAGGAAATCATTTGCAATAGTGTGTTTTACCTCAGATGATGTGCATATGATTTTGCAAATTTTTCTGATATTGGTAATTAATTCAGATAAATAATATTTCACATACTTGGGAGGGTAATCAGCATAGAGAACTTTTGTTTTTTCAAGGTTTCTTTCCTGTAAATTTAAATGTATTTCTTATCAAAAGAGATACAACTTAAATAGAAACGAAACATGATTGTTGAAACTACAAAGCATTAAGCTTTTTCTTTTAAATTAAAGCGTCAATAAACATGTTATGGAAAGTTTCAAATTCCTGTCATGTAAACATAAAAATTATTTATTTTTTTGTGTATTTGTGTGTATTGTTATGAAAATTGTCTGGTGAGTGTACAGCGAAAGCAGTCCAACAAGGAGGATAATGGAGAATGATGCTTTATTCATGAATATTCTGGAAAACACGAAGCAAAGGAAACAAGAAAAATACCACTTGTACAAATAAGCAACACAAATAGACAGCAAATCACTAATAACAACAGTAACATCACTTTCAATACTGCTCGGCATCGATCATCTTACTAGCTTGCACTGGGAACAGAACTTCATGAACTTTCTGGAGATTACTTCACTTCCTTCATAATGACTTCACTTCCTGTTGAAAAAGTATAAAAGCAAGCTTTCAAGCCAAGAGGAGTTAGTTGGATTTTGATCAGTAAGCAAGCTGGTGAGCTAATAAGAAACCTTTGAGTGCTGTGTTGAGATTTATTGGTAATCTCTGTTGTGAATATTTACAAGTGCTGTTTTAATACTTGTGATATATTTCTTTTCTTGGAATATTTGTAAAATAAAGAGCTTTATTTTTAAAAAATCCTGCTTATTGGACTGCATTCACAAACACACACAAGACTATTTGTCACATTTGGTGTCAGAAGTGGGATATTTTGATTTTCCTGTGAATGCTAAAAACCGGACGTTTGGCCAGATCTATGGATAAACAATTTGAAAAGCTGTTTGCCATGATGGCAAATATGAAGGCTGGACAGGAAGAAATGCGATCCAGACAAGAGCGAATGGAGAAAGGACAAGAAGAATTGAAAGGAATGATTGATGAAGTAAAGGGAAAAAGATAACTGATGAAGAAAAGGGAAAAGTTCAAATGAAGATTGAGGAAGTGAAGAGCGAAGTTAAAGGGAAGATTGAGGAAGTGGAGCACAAAGTTCAAGGGAAGACATTGAGAGGAGGCTCAATGAACTTGAGGATAGACCATTCAGTTTCTTGGCAAGTTCAGAATTCATGTATTCCAAACCGACAATAAAATCCTTGACATTTGACGAACAAACATCATGGACAGTCTTTAAGACTCAGCTTGATGTTGTGAGCTCTACAAATAGATGGACAGATTTTGTGAAAGACAGTCAACCTGTGTCATCGCTCTGAGGATCAGCGGTAAAGGTTCTTCAAGGAATTCCAGCTGATAAGTTGACAGAATTAACGACCATCGAGAAAGCTTTGGAATCTAGATTTGGAGACAGCCACCTGACGCAATTTTATAGAACTGAACTGAAAACAAGAAGACAGAAGCCAGGAGAAAGCCTTCAAGTGTTAGCTGCAGATGTGGAGCGACTCATGAGCATTGCCTACACCGAATGCCCTCTGGATGTTTGGGAGAGTTTAGAGGTCCAGTTCTTTATCAATGCCATCAGAGACGAAGAAACGCAACTTTCAACAAGATTAATGGACTTTATGGATTTGAAATCAGCCTTGGCATATAGCATGAAATTTGAGTCTGTAAAAACTGTTTCAAAGATCTCTTTACACGCAAGGTCAATAGAGACAGAGAATGTCACTTGGAAAGAAAGAGCTGATAAATTTGAATCTCTATTGAAAGCGTTGGAAAAATTAGTGAACAGTCTTGTTGCTGAACAGAACGCTCTTCGATGAAATCCGAACATGACTTGTTGGAAGTGCTTTAAGAAGGGGCATGTACAGAGGGCATGCCAAGCGAATGACGCCCACTCAGGAAAACTGACTTGTGGTCGTCTTGCAGAGCAAAGGATACCTACTCTGAATAAAGTCCCTGAAGAAGGACTGAAAGTTTCTGCACTTAGCAGAGGGGGAAATGGACTTTATCTGGAAGGATCGATTTGTGATATTCTGTGTTTGTTTTTGGTGGACACAGGCACAAATATAACCCTTTTAAGAGCAGACCTGGCCCGTAAATTGGTAGAGCTGGAGGGGAACGAGATACGGACAGGAGGGGAGAAAATTTCTTTCTCTGCAGTCTGTACACATCATCACAAAAGAACCTCTGATGGAATGGATCTCCTCTCTCGACGACTCTGTAATGAGGGCTGCGAACCTTGTTCGAATGCTGAAAAGAAGTTAAGAATGGAAACAGATATTTCTGTGGAAACTTGACCCATGACAACTGAGGATAAATGTTCTTTAAAGTGAGATCCAGAAAGCTCAGCTGAAGATCCAGATATTAGACTGTTGTGATTTTGAGGTGGCAGGGCGCATATTTTGGATGAATGAATTGGTGGAACTTTATAAACACCTATTTATTCTACATTTAGAGCACATTCATCATACTTAAGCTGATATATATATATATTTACAACATGACACAGTCAAGATTTGATACATCGCCATATTCATAGCTCAATAGATTTAATAATAATATTGTTAATGTTGCCAGTTCTAAATTGTTAATAAAAGAAAGATTAAAGATAGTCTAGATGTTCAATTCAGTTCTTATAGGAAGAATAATAATTCTCCCCTACTTAACAAGTTAAATACTAAATAAAGAAAGTCAAATTTAAGACAGATCATAATCTTGCAGATATGCTGGTGGATGTCTAAATCTTGCAGATCTCCGGATAAGTGGTGAAGACCTCTGTTGTTGGTCGTAGTCTCCTAAATCTTGATCTGTAGTTAGCCTGTTCCTTTGAGTAATAGGAGGATTAATAAATTGATAATAATCAGGATTGTAATCTTTACTCAAGGAAGGTTTCAAATTTGAAGTTGGAGCATTGGATATTACTTCTTTTTGAATTGCAGATTTCTGCATTTGATTGATGTGACGCTTAACTTCTCTTCCTTCATTTGACTTTACAATGTAATGCAGATGACCAAATTTTTGAGTTACAACTCCGAGTTTCAATTAGGCTTATTGTTGATGAATAACTTTGTTCATACTCTCTCCCCCTCTTTAATTATTCGAGTACGAGGCTTGATCGTTTGTTCAGGTGTCATTTCGTAGTGTCGAAACATTGCATCCAATTCGATGCAAATCTTGCGATTTAAATACATTTCTGCTGGTGACTTACCATTTGCTAAAGGAGTCATGAAAACTTTGCATAAAATCCGGAAGCGATTTTACTGGGACCGACTTCTCGCCAACGTTGATAAATGGTGTAAGGAGTGCCAAGCTTGCGGAGCCCGAAAAGGACTTTAAACAGAACAAGGAAAGTGAAAAACAAGTGACTGGATTGACTGCAGCGGAAATGCTTTTCGGTTGAACGCTACGATTGCCCTGTGATATTCTATTTGGACGACTGAGTGAAACACTTATCTTGCCGAATGAATACATGAAAAATTTGGAGGCATGTTTGGAAAGTATACATGCGTTTGCCAGCGAACGAATGAAAACTCATTACGACTCCAGAGCAACAGACCACCATTTTAAGGAGGGAGTTCTATTCTCGATGTTTAACCCGAAGCAACAGAGAGTCCCAAGTTACAACAGAATTGGGAAGGACCGTATACTATTGTCAGGAAACTGAACGATGTTGTCTACAGAGTACAGAATTCGCCCAATGCCAAGCCAAAAGTCATCCATATTAATTGGCTAGCTTCCTATCAGACCATTGATCATAGTTCTATGTAATGAGACTGCCGGGGCATGCAATCTTTGAAGAGGGGAGCAGTGTTACAAAGCTATAAAGTTGTTTCCATGTGATGCTAATCTTGGTGACAAAAGGAATTTTCTAGAAAGACCTTGAACTGTCAACCTATTTCTACTAGCTTCCTGAACTTTCTGGATATTACGTCACTTCCTTCGTAATGATGTCACTTCCTGTTGAAAAGTATAAAAGCAAGCTTTCAAGCCAAGAGGAGTTGGTTGGATTTTGATCAGCAAGCAAGCTGGTGAGCTAATAAGAAACCTTTGAGCTTTGTGTTGAAATTTATTGGTAATCTCTGTTATGAATTTTTACAAGTGCTGTTTTAATACTTGTACTACGTTTCTTTTCTTGGAATATTTGTAAAATAAAGAGCTTTATTTTTTTAATCCTGCTTATTGGACTGCATTCATGTACACCCCCAAGACGATTCATCACAGATGAAGGATGATATGTTTGCATTGTTTCATGTAGCAGTTTTATTAAAAATGGATAATAGTTTAGTCGACATCAACAAAAGAAAAAATAAATTTTTGACACATAAATTTATGCAACCAATTTCGTTACAAGTTAAGATTGCTGTTAAATACTTGGCATAATTAAAGTTCATCTCTTGTAACAAATCTTGTAGGGAGAAAAATAGATTTAATTTATCATCAAGTCATTACTGTAACTTAATGCGATCTTGGGAGAAAAAAATTCTTTCTGTAATTTTTTTTTCTAGAAAAAAATATTAAAAATTTTCAATTGATGTTTTCTAAACATATTTTTCATGGTTATTTTTTAAATAACTTTTAAGTTCAGATAATTTTAGTGAATAATAAATATGTTGGCATTTTATGGAAATGTTACTTTCAGTATTAAATTTATTTCTTAAGCAGGTGGGCAGAAAGCAAAATGTCTATATATGTAATATTCTTTTCTGCTTTAAAAATAGCTATCTTAATAGGTTAAAAAGTAATAATCAATAATATCTGCTTTTAACCTTCCAGCAGGCACGCATATGCAGAAGATATTTATATAATGATTCGTATTACATATTTATATTGTGTTGTTTTACAAAAATGAATACAATTTTTTATATGTAATCTGTATTTGGTTAACTTCATACTAAACGAAAAATTATATAAATGAAAATCACACTTAAATTTATAAAAGAACGATATAAGTTTGTAATATGATGCTCAATATAAGTATCTCCTGCATACACGCGCCTGCTGGAAGGTTAATCCTGTTTTTAATATGATTCAGTTTATATTTATTTTTCTGCATTTTGATTTGGTTGTGTTCTTTAAAAATATACCTAGAAATTAATTTAAAGCAATGTCCTTGTTCATTTGATTTCTCTGAATTTATGTGCAGAATAAAATCAAAAGCTGTGTATATTTATTCATAAAATGTTCTTATATATTTTAAAACTTTGCAGGTTATACTACTCATGTTATGGGTGTCAAAAGCATTTGTCTGTTGAAAGATATTCCTGCCATTAGAAAGCCTCATTTCACAATAGATGTTATTCCTCGATTACCCATTATAGAACTGTCTACTTCACTTCCTAGATCTTCTATGTTTTCATCACTTGAAGATACTAGTTATGTTGTTATTAGTGCTTCTTCAACTATGATGACTGGTCAAAGGTATTGTTTTTAAATGTAGTTCAGTTCATACAAAGTAGTTACTCTACTTTTGATTATAAGTGCAATTAAAATTATTTTTAATATTTGATACATGTTGTTTGAATTGAACTTCATTATCACTCGTGTAGCTTTAAATATGGCCGTTAATCCTATTCATCTGTTCGACTTCATTGGCCCCTCCCTTAATAAAGGTCATTTTCTTTTCAACCTCCAATGGAGCATAAAAAAAAGAGAAGAGTAGAGAACAAAATTAATTTATAACCAAGAGTTATGTTCAAACATGGTTACTTTTTGACATAATCACTGCAGATTCAGGCATTTTTCATATTGGTGGGCCAGTTTCAAATACCCTCTTTGAAGAACGTTGCTGCCAGTGATGTGAGATGAGGAGATTCAAAGAAACTTTAATTCCTATTTTTCTGGAAGCTTAGACCTCCTAGCCAGTTCTTCAATTCAGGAAAGAGATGAAAATCACTTGTCGCTAAGTCAGGGCTATATGCCGGTTGATCAGACACATCCCGTTTAAACTGCTCCAGAAGCTGCTGGGTTGCAACAGCATTGTGAGGGCGGGTGTTATCATGAATGAGGAAAACTCCAGAAGTCAGAATGGCACTTTGTAGTCATCATAAAGTCTGACAAGAAATAGCTGCGTTAATCGTTTTCCACAAACCAACCAACCAACCTCATAGAAAAAAGCGAATAACACTACACAGCTTGCACTTGGCGGTAGCATCAATTCTACCAGCCATGCTTACATGCCAACAGATTAGCTCAAACTGGCCAACTGGCATCAGCAGTAGTTGAGGTTATAGTTAGAGACATGCTCAGTTGCCCACAATGACCTCCTACCACTTGTCTGTCTGTTTAGCAATTTGATTGGAGGTTGAAAAAAAAAAGACCCTCTATCCTTCATGATTCAAATCCAACCAAAATTACCCTAGTTATCATGTTCATAACATGAGCAAAATTATGAATGTGTGGAACTTGGGACAGCATAGTATAATCTCAGATATTGACCACATTGTTTTTAAATATGTTCAGAACTGTGAGGTACATCCCAAATAGCTCTTAGGGTAACTTTGAGCAAGTGACATGTTTTAATCTTGCAAATAAAATTCAATCAAAGATGTTGTGTGCTTTCTTTTGTGAATTTAAGTTCTTATTATCTAATGTCCCTTCACTCTTGAACTTTCAAGTTTTCAAAATTGTTTGATGATCTATCTCAATCATGATTTTGTTAGATAATTGTTTTTTTTTTTAACAGTCAAGAGTGCACTATAACCATCTCAAATCCTGGAGTTGAATCAGTAGAATGGATTGATATAAGTTTGCATTCCAAATTAAAAAAAGGTAATTTTTTCCATTTATTTTTTTATTTTAATATCTATTTGTTAAAATCTGAAAAAGAGATAAATTTTTATTGGTTTTTTTTTTTTTGACAGACTTAGAAGCATCCTTTTTTACTTGGAGTAAGGAAAATCTTGATACCCAATTACCAATTACTGCTGGTTCTGCTGCCAGTTTTACTTTGTACATAAATAGTATTGATGATTTCATTAGTGATATTCCTTTGAAAAAAGAAGGTAACTTAGTATTTTAACTATGCTTGGCTTGTGTGTGTTTTTTTTCTTTTTAAATCTCCCATGCTCAAACTATGATATACTTTTCAAAGTAGAAAATGATACAAGTCGGTCAGGATTGTCATCAGGCAACAACACTCCTGTTAGAAGAATAATTCAGCCAAAAGGTTCATCTACACCTTTTAAATCAAAGGTAGATTTTCTTTTAAACTCTGAATGTTATATGAGTACATCCAGATTATTATTTTTTTTGTATATTTATAGTTGTAAGAGTGTCTTTTTTAGTTGTTTCAAGTTTTTTTAAAAAAAACTATTCATATTCTAAATATTCAGTGTTTCCAAAATTTATTGTGAAACTATTGCTAGGATTTCTAACATTTTAATTATTTGATTCGAAACAAGACAGAACAGAACGCCGTCCCTTACCCCCGTACCCGTGACCAGACCGGTCACTGAACGGTTTGATGGGCAAGACACGGGAATTTTATTTAAGAAAAAGAAAAACAAAATAAACAAAAAGTAGGAAATATATACACTATGTACAGACACATAGATTTGGAATGATAAAGGAGAAGACGTTCTAGATATATGTCCCCCCCCCATTAGATATCTCAGAAAACCAAGACATCTACTTGAAAAGGATAGAAATCTTGGAGCTTTCTTTTAAGATAGAATTTGTGTTTCTTATATATTGTATTCGTAAAATTTCACATTTATGTGTAAGTTTCAAAATCCCTCATGAGAGGAGTCTATATATACATCATACAAGACCCTCTTTTAAAGAAATGTTGTGTCTTGTTGTTTATTGTCATTTTCAATTGATAATGTGCTTCAGCACTGTCCTGATTATTTCTTTAGTTTTTAATTTTTCAGTATTTCATAAAACATGTATTTGGGCATTACAATCAGTGAGAAGTTGGTTTTATGGCTGGAAAGCTGTGTATAATGTGTAAATTTGTGTTATGTATATTGTTTTAAAAATCAGTCATTGTAACATTAATTACAGTATAGTTTATAATTGTTGTACATTTTTATATGCCTTCCACTTTTTTTAATTAAAGTACAGAAATCCTGAAAGTTAATATACTGCTTTTAAATAAGTACTTAGTTTATGAGCTTTGATTAGTTTCATCAATGTCAGTTTTTTTCATAGAATTTAGCATGTTTATGTTAATTTTTTTCTTGCTTGTTAGATTGTTGAAGCTGTTATTCAAATACAGTATTCTGGTGGCCCTGGTATGGTTGCAGGATATTGTAGACAATGTGCAATTGCTTTAACTATTGAAGTTTGTCCATCTATTATGATAACAAAGTGGGATGTTCTTCCTTCTGAAGTGTGAGTTTTGTACTTAAAATTTACAAATTTTAAAATTACCTTATTGTTTGTATTTAATTATTATATTTGATTTTAATTATATAATTGAATTTGACAGGGTTTTAAAAAAAATTTTATCTCATTATTTAATAATTTGTATGTGTTTATTTTATTATTATTATTATTATTATTTTTTTTTTTTTGAAAAATTCTAACAGAATAGAATATGCTCATTTTGTGTTCTGGCCTTTCCCTTTTGATCTTTAAATAATTCACACTCAGAATTGTAATGCCTAAAGTTTGGCTAAAAATTTTGTTTGCAATTACTACTTTTTTCTCTCTCTTGGCTAGGATTTTTGTTTTGTTTTTTTAAATTTTTACTTCAGTTTCCTGATTTTTCCCAATAGAATGAGTCGAGTGCGTGCTTTTGCTTGTTAGGGATCATACATGCATTTATGTCACCTCAAGCATATTGATTAAAACCAGCAGTTCCCTGTCAACTAGTTTATTCTTTGCATTTTTAAACTTGTTAGAAAATGCAGTCGGCTATTGAAAATAATAGCATTGCTTAGTTGCTTAGAAAACAGTGGTAAATTCAATACTTATTATTTTTGCCACTGTAAAGTAAAAAAAAAAAAAAAATGCATCTGTGAACATAAATTTTATTTTTATAAATCTTTGTGAAGTAATAATAACTATTTAACTGATATATACCATACAATACTGTATTCAGAGATTCATTTAACTATCATTATATCCTTTATCAATATAACACATGATATTGAAGATATCTCTAACACCAAGACAAATAAATAAAAATAAAATATTTTTATTCCTGTTTTGGCCAATTAGTTATAACAATGTTCTGTTCTGACTCATTTTTCTTGTTAAAGGTCAGAATGGTATTTAAATTATGTAAGTTTCATGAGTGCTCATTAATATGATTATTAAGCTAACTGTGTAAATTTCAAATATAAATATAAAATATTTTAATGCATTATGGGTGTAAAGTTAAGCCATTTTAAATTTTTTATATGGTGGGTACCGAAATGTGTTCTGTATACAGTACAGTTACAAAACTTGATAAATGAAATATTTTGAAATTTTTTTAGTCTTGTTTGTTTGTTAATTTGAAAATTTTCAACTCATACTGAGATTAGATCATTAGTTAATAAAAAATTTTCTGATGGAATTTTGAGCTGCTGTTAATTGGAGAGAAAGCACTGAAAAAAAAATAGTATTTACAAATGGAAAATAAACATCCTTTCAGTCAGCTGGCAGACAAACTGATTTTTGCTAAAATTTTAAGATACTGAACATAAACTCTGAGTTTCTAATTTGAATTCGTAATCATTAAAAAATTGAAATAATTTTCGATCTTTTGAGCTTGCAATTACATTGATATATCTGAAAACTAAATCTAATGATTAACAAAAAATAGTTTATTATAAAGGTACTACTTCTTAGATGGTAGTGGTAATTTTAACTGCTACTTTTAACCTATTAGGTTAATGAACTTTTATTTTTAATCCAAACTGATTGAAAAAAATCCTAAATTTTTGTTCTATAACCAGTAATTCAGTTAGCAGATTCATTTAAAAATAGAAAACTTTTTTTGTGTATGTGTGTGTATTCGCCGATTTTGTAAATACAGATTTATTTGAGGATGGGGTGGTGAAATTTTTACTAGTGTTTTTTAAATACTTGATTTGATTGTTTTTATGCTTAAATGTGTATATATTAGATAATTAAATACTTTTCTTTTAGTCCAACACACTGTTATCTAGTGTTGGATATTCTAAATTGTACTGGAGGTGAAATGGAAGTTCAATATGCTACAAATAAACGAATCCATATTGAAGCTAGTGACATATGCCGTGTGCCTGTTCCTGTTGAAAGATGCCCTTTATCTGCAATGACAGAAAGTTTTGGAACTGGCTGGGCTTCTGTTGACATTTGTGGGCATTTGTGGAAGTACATGGATGATCCTACTGACCAAAGAAAAGGCAAATTACTTAAAGCTTGCCGAAAACATTTAGAAAATCTAGTGGATCTTCAGTGGACTTCAATATCCTTTATTTCTTTTGATTATGGCATGCATGGTTTTATAAAAGAATTAAAATACTTAAAATGTATGTTATGTTGTTTTTCACTGCATATACACTGAACAGAAACATTTTATTTGAGTAAAACAGTATAACATCTGGAAAAGGAACTAATATTGTTAACTATTAAAATTTTTATTTATTTTTAGGTGCAACTGCTGAATGTTTTAGAGATTTTAGAACCCATTGATATGAATGATTAAAATTGTTGTGAATCATTTGTTGATATGTATTAAGTTAACATTTCTTTCTTTTTTCTGAAAGCAATATCACTTTTTCTTAATGTTATTACATAGCTTGTTCACAAATCACTGGCCGAGCTTCAATTTCAGAGATTCCGTGGACTGATGATATGCTCGGTTTTATTCTCATGTCTCCTATTCGGTGGGGTATGTAATTCTTTCATAAGTAAAATCTTCTTATAAAAAAGGGAACTGTTATCATCATTATAGAGATAATAACATAAAATTGAACTGTGCTATGCATATAAAAATATATTTTTAGTACTTGTCTTGGCAAAACAGATAACTCGTATTTGTAAGTGTAAGTTTTGACAGCACAGGTAAATCAGTATTTTTTCAAAAAGTTTTTAATTCCACTATCGTGAATAAAAATAGAGAAAAAGGATTTTTAATGCTAAATATAAGAGTTATTAAATGGTTGGTTTCAAACATCAATATGTAATATAAACTAATATTAATTTATGATGTAGCCAACAGGGGGTAGCTCATTTATAGCAGAAATGCAACACCCCCAACTTTTTCAGTGTATAAATTTAATCACTAATTTATTTAATTTTGCACATAGTATTTAAATCCATCAACAATCTAATGCAATTTTTATTTTAGAACCCTCATTCTTAAAGGGCAATATAGGGGAAATGGTATGCTTCTCTTGGAGAAAAGTTCTTGAATGACTGACTTTTTATTCAGTTTCATTTTCCTTCTGCTGTGCATGTACAGTACTAGTGTGTATTTATTTCTACGACATGGTCGGTGTGAAGGGAAGAAAGCACTGTAGAAAAATATGCAGTTTCAAAGATGTTTGAGAATGAGCTTTCCTTGTTAATAAATTCCTCGAAAGCGCGGAATTTGAAAATAACTAAGAAAATGAAAGATAATTAATGATAAATAAAATTTTATTGAAATATTTTACTATAAAATGTTTTTTCTAAATAAATATGAAAATAATTTCTGTACATGTATATTTATTTTAATCTCACACTAAATTATGTTTGATTGTTCAACCACAGTTGCCTAAATCTTTATAAATGAGAAAGGACTGTGGGAAGAGTAATGCAGAAAATTTATTTTGAAGTTAAATTTTAAATATGATTGAATACTATTTCTTTATTAAAGAACTTACCTACATCAAGGCAAAACATAAGTTTCGCAGAAATGCTTCTATGAGAAGTGTAGTATAAGTTGCAACATCCCATGGTTAGAATTTACAAGTAAGTCGCCAACATGTGTAACATGACTTCTCTTTTCATTTTTTTGCTTGAGAAAAGTCCACCAACTTATTTTGAACTTGCTCAAAAATAGGTGCACTGATTCATTTAAATGGCTGTGTTTAGGCTTTCGTTTTCAATACAATATATAGTTATAAACTGTAAGTTTTTTCATTCTGAATGTCTATATTATTTTTAGAAGTCCTTGTGAATGGCAAAGAATGCAAACCTGAATCAGAATCATGCTTTCCTGTTGGAGATTTGATTACTTTCAGTATTAAACTTCTCAATGTTTCTGGTAAGTACTTTTTTCTGTATCTTTTTTTAAGTTCTGCATATTAAGAAATAGGTTTTATGTTTGTTTCTGTTTTTAGAAAGACTTATTTCTTGATTTATGCTGTACTTAATTACCGTTGATGCGTTAAAGTAAAAATTAATGCTCTTTAATTTAGGTTTAAAGCTACATCTATTTTACATCATTACATCTATTTTTTAAAGTATTATTTGTCTATATTAATATAACATTTGTATAAAATATTTAATGATAAACTTTTGCTTTCTAATCTTTGCTTTGTTTTATTCAAAGAAAAGTGTAAATAGTTCAGCAGTGTCATAATTTTTCATATACATTTTTATTCTTAATTTTATACATTAATTTATGTCGTATGTAATTAATTATGTATTAATTAATGCATTATTTGTTTTGAATTTTGGAGTTGGTTATAATCTAGTGATGTGATTTTGATTATGCTTTGCATGTTTTGTCTTGTTAAAAAATTTTTTAAGATCTGACACATTCAAAAAATAAACTTGCCAAACAATTGCTATTAGAATCAAGGGTAGTGATGGTGTATACAAAGAAGAAATCATCAGATAGTGTCAGAATGAAGAGTCTCTATAGATTTTTCTTTCATTACAATGGCTATTAATCATGGATGAAATTAATCACAACCGAGGAACAATCAGCTGAATACATTTTATGTGGTTGCCATCATTTGGCACATTTCCTTAGTTGAATCAATAGCAGGTCCATGTCTGTGTTTATCTACTTTGGAGGCTTTGCATATGGAAACCCTTATTGAAAATTATTTGATGTGAAATTTATCTGATCATCGATGAACTTTTAAATCAGTTTCACTCTAGATAGCAGTTTGTATCAGCATTATCTGGGTTTTTGCTGATTAAAAAAAACCTGTGCCTTTCACTCGTAACAGATAGTTTTTATTTGATATCTTTTTGGCATGTTTTAAAAACTTTTTATGCTTGAAACTAAGAATCTGATTCTATGGCATAATGATATGTTATATTTTGATTATGAAATGAAAAAAGTTGCATATCTTTACAGTTTTCTGATATTATCTCTATTCTCATAGTTGCATATTTCAATATGTTTCAGATGTATCACTTCTTAGTTTAAACTTATTTATAAGAGGTTACCAAGATCATCAAAATGGTAATCAAAGTTATCGAATTGAAACAAAAAGAGCTGTCAGTGGAAGGGATCGACTACATATTGATGAGGTAAAATATTGTCGTGATTTATTTTCTCTAAATAGTATAAATATTATTAGTTTTTAACATGTGAAATTTTTCAAGCACGTTTTTTGAATGTTTTTAATTATGAATTAATGGCTAATAAACAAAATTATAGGTGTTAAAATGAAGATTGTTGATATTTATTAAAAACGTTATATGAAAACAGATAAAAAGATAACAAACTCCTATTATACAGTGTATTAAAGGTCGTACTTCTGAAACAAATTTTAAATCGCCTCAAAAGAAGCATTTTTCTGTGCATCACTGAACATGATGACTTTTCATTGCTTTTGATATGAGGCAGTTCTACTGTTTTTACTTTTTAACATTTCTTAGAAAGAATTAGATTCAAAATATAATTTTTAAAATTTGTTTTCACTGTCACTTTTTGAGCCTTAAAATTCTTTTTATTTTCAAAAAATTGTAAATTTGTGGTTGAGTGATTCCAAAGTTTTTCCTACAGCATGTCACAGAAAAAAGAATTCTATCTGCTATTGAATTGGATAGTTTCCTTCTACAGAACCCCTTTGTGTAGCCAATGCTTTTTTTTTATGCATCCTAAAAAGGAAATTACAGTAAACTCTTGCTACAAGGATATCCAATACAACGATAAATCCCTCTACAACAATAAAATTTTGTGGTCCTGGTGAATTTACATAGAACATAATGTTAATCTCCCCTCAATATAACAATATTCTGTACAGCAATAAACCCCTGTACAACAATGTTTTTTTTTTTAATCTCAACACCATTTTTATCCTTTGTAACAATATTTTATGGAGGATAATGACGAAAATTCCAAAAATGGCGATATTTCAGATGGCTTAAGAATGTGTTTGAGACTTCAATAATCTTTAACTCAACTCAGCTTGAAGAAAAAAAGTGTTAATGTCTGGAATTAACGTGGAGGAATATTTAACAGCTATGATGATCTTATGGTTTTTGAAGGAGTTACTGAAGAAGATAACCCATTTCGTCTGTGATTTCTAATGATGAAGAGGATGATGATCATACATCGCAATCTTTATCAACTTCAATCAGGTGTGGAAAATATTTGTAACCCTTCCCACAGTAGGGTATTTCATCTAACAGATAAATAAAGATCTGGCGAAAATTTGATACCAATTTCATTACACTTCCCCCCCATATAGCAAGTCGTCCCCTACCCCGTCGGGCAGACACTAACACCACTCCTGTCTTGAATCAGTTCAGTCCCTATGGGCAATTTTTTGAAGCCTTTCATCCACAAATGATGATCATTTTCATGCATTAGACTCTCTTTATGCAAACCTTGTTTGTTGATTTAACAGTTAAAAAATGAATAAGCAAACGAAAATATTGGGTTTCTTTGATAAATAAGTTTCTCAGGTATGTGAACTATTTTATTGTATAGCTGAATTTTCAAATTTTTGTATGCTTTAACAAACCCCTCTATAACAATATCTTTATTTGGTCTCCAAAATATTGTTGTAACAAGGTGTTACTGTATAACAAAAGAAAAATTTTCATACCTTGAAAGCAGTTCATATTATAGAAAGTATACCATATGACCTACAGATACTACTCTCAGGAACCTGCTTTTTAACAGGAATAATATTTATTCTAATCATGGGAATCTTAAGTTTAACAAGCTTCTTTTATTTTTTTCTGCTGAAGATTAGTTATTTTCTTGTGTACTCACTTTAGTACATATATCAAAATTAGGACATAGTATAATTTTCATAGGTTAAACAATTTTTATGTTGAATTATTGACACAGTGAATAAATTGACGTAAAAGGTTATATCATTTGCAACAATATGAATGATTTGTGATAAGTAAGATTTGGCATATACACTGTTTTCCAAAAATTAAGGGAAAAGTCAGAAAAATTGTGATTGTGAAGTTTCTATTTGTTGGGAATTAAATGAAATTTAGCAGAAACATTATCAAACAGTGCTTAATAAATTAGGCATAAAAGAAAAAAACAATAGGCTTATTTTCTGTCTTGAAAAATACACAAAATGAGAACATACCAAAAATATAGTATCTGAGTTAAATGTGTGATCACTTTTAATATTTATGCTGGCATGACATCAATGTTCCATGCTCAAAATGATGGTATTTATTAGCTCAGTTGACAGCAAAATGCAGTTCTGTGTCAAATCAGTTTAAAGACTATGAAGGGTTGCAGAGGGCAGGTTCAGAACAGAAGTATATTTTTCTAAAGCATCCCAAATGTGCTCAGTTGGGCTCAAGGCCAAATATGTTCTGACCAACCCATATGTACAATAGTCTCCTCAAGAAGATATCTCTCCCCAATTTAGCTCTTTAGTTTATCATTATCATCTTGTAGCATGAAGGAGTCGCCCTTTCACCTGCATAAGGACAAACAGTTGAATCACGAATGTCGTCTCTATATAACTGAGCATTAAAGGTGCTTCTTGGGACAGTGTGACCATGTAAAGAGATGCCTGACCAGACATAAATCAGGCCCACCAAACATGTTCTTTTTTATGGATATGATGGGGAAGATAATAGCCGGTTCCTGGCTGTTGAGCCAGTTTATAAACAAAATCTGGACTCATCAGTAAAGAGTACATACCTCTATTGATTTGCACTGTATTTCACCTGTGCGTATGTCCAATTAAATCTTATATTTCGGTGGTGTGGTGTGAAGGGTACAAACACTGTTGAATGTCCTACATACGACCCTTCTTTGTGAAGCTTTTTGTGCATAGTTGCCTTCCAGTGACTGCTACAAAAGAAGATCTGAGGTGAGTTGGTGTAGCGGTTCTTGTGCCTCCTTGCAGAACGCTAGAAATAGTGTCATCTGTGGCACATGTAGTTCTAGGTCTTCTTTGGCTGTAACACTAGACGTTGATTCTGTTTTCAGAAATGCAGTCCACAGTCTGAATTAAAGAGAGCTCTCATTCACCCATCTTGCTCCATAGGATTGACTCTGGCTTGCTTTTATTCACCCATTGGCACACTATCATAATTCTTCAGATGAACAATATTGAGTACTCGTATCTAAATGCTTTTAAAGCCTGTTTTTGTCCACATGTTCAATAGCCTTTAACAACAGCAGCCCCAATGATTTGCATATCATATTCTGATGCAGCATCACTTTTTTATGTGTAACAGGGATGAGATTCTTCCGCTTTTTCGCGAATTTCCGCTTTTTTGTTATTTTGAGGAAATTCCGCTTTTTTGTCTTTTTTTTCTCTCAAAATTCCGTTTTTCTTTTTTTTTTAACCGCAAAAATTTGCTTTTTCTTCCGAAAATTCCGCTTTCACACAAAGAAAAGAAACCTTCCTATCTTCCGTTTTCGAAAGAAAATTCTGGGAAAATAGGCTCGACCATGCGGCTTAACTCCACCGGCTAGGAAACTAGCTGATTCATCTTCTACTGACGTATCAACTTTATATCGGCAAGCACTACAAGGATGAACATTCCAACATTCAGTGCCGTTCAAAGTATTAAATACCACCTTTTTGCAGAAAACAAAACCTCTGTGGCATGTTCTGCAAAAAAAAAAAAAAAAAAATTCTTTTCTTTTGCATGAAAATGTTGGGGGGAAAAATTAGTTTTAAACTTAAGGTCATCTTGTAGGGCGTACCAAGATGAAGAAATAAAAAAATGGAACAAAAAAGCTGTGTGCAAATGCAACAAAAAAGCAGAGAATAAGACATAAATAAAACATGATTTACCTAGGCATTCTAGAGATAGTGTAGTCCCGACAACTATGCCAGTAATTAAACAGAGAGATACTAATGAAGACTGTGCAAAAACTTTAGCCTCTACTGAAAATAAACTTGCAGGGGATGCAAACACATCCTTTACTGAAGAAAAATCTGTTAAAGATAGGAGGCCTCCAAAACAAGGGGTGAAGCGTGTTAATGGAGATCTGTTACCAACAAAAGCCACACAATTAAAAAAACAGAAGAAAACCACTTCTTTAACAATTAAGGAAATGTTTCAAAGGGTTTCAAATAGCAATAATGCTAAATGAATCTGTCATTGTTACTGTACAATATCTCGACCCCTCTTGCTTTATAAGGTGCAAAATCATTGTGCTGTTACTTTTGCAATAATTTATAAAATTAAAACAGAAATCAGTATATGATACATTATTATAATTTATAAAGACCTAATACACTTTACACAATTGCATGAAGCAAAAGAAATTATTTCTCTTCATTTTTATTTATTTTTTGACCTAACTGTTATCAAAAGGCTATTAAATATAATTCTTCTCAGACTTCTGTTGGGTGTATGTTGAATCGCAGTGATGTACAGGTGGTAAATGTTTTAATGTCTAATTTTGTATTTTCTGATGCACTTGATGATGTGTTAAACTTGTTTGTTAACTTTTAATGTGAATGATTTAATAATAATTTAATATTCTTTTTCTTATTTATACATACTGAATTATAAAGAATTAAGTTATTAATTATTATAATTAATATTTAATATTAAGTTATTATTTATTAATATTATTTTAATAAGTTATTAATTTTAATTATTAATATTTTCATCATATTGCGTGTTCTGATGTTTTACTTCTTAAAACATCTTTCGCGTATAAATTATGGTACAAATGTTTTGCTCGCGTATGATTTCAGTCTTTTTGCTTTTTTGCCAATCTCATCCCTGGTGTAATCACACTTTTTCTGATTTTTCCTTAATTTTTGAAACCATTGTATATGTTAAAGACCTAAAATATATGGAAGATTTTTATTATATTTAATATTTTGTGATGACCTATACTATTTTTAACAATAACTTGTCAACATTATATTTCATAATCACAAAGTACTTATTTCTTTTCAGATAAAACCCCATGAAGAATTTTTTCATGAATGTGGATTCACTTTTTTTCATTCTGGTGTTTATAAAGTGGATATTCTGTGCAGTCATAATGACCCAGTGGTGTTGCAGACACCTAATTTATTAGAATTAGAAATGGATTCTATAGCTTCTATTCGTGGTAAAAAAACCAAAACTATTTATCCTAGATCTTGGCATAAAGATCCTTGTCTGATACAAAAATGTTCTCCACCTACTATTGACATAACCATTTTTGAAGAGTGAAATATTCTACTGTAGAGCAAATTTATGATAAAGGAAAGACTTGGAATTTTTTGAGAGAAATGATGCTTTTTAGTGGAAGTCATATGTGCCTCTAAAACTAATATTTTTAAAGAAGTGTTCTATGTTATTTGATTCATTATTTGTTTTTTTCCTGCTACAATTTAGATTCTTTATTCTTAAATTTGTTTATTACTTATTTCATAAAATGTAAAATATTGTATTTTTTGATGATTCAAATTTAAATTACAGTGATTTAATTTTGATGGATTAATCCATTAAGTCATGTAATATTAATTTCCTTAATTAGAAATCAATATTCTTGCTGGAAAATATGACTTTTTGTATTGTTTCTTTCACAAATTTGATTTTTTATCTTTCTGTGCAGTGTTATTGAGTTCTTTTGCAAAGACTAAAGTACTTTGTGTCATAGCTTGTAATATAAATTTCTTACGTGGCTGGTTAGTCGCTTATAATTCAGTCAACAGTTATGCAGGTTTCTCAGAATTTTTATGAAGAAGAATTGGTTTAATTTTGTGAACTGAGGTTATTGGCACGGTTTCAGTTTCTTTGTTATCAACCGTTATAATTTGACATTTACTATAAATATTTTGTTTTTGCATCAAGAAATTGTTTTTATTGTTATCCAGCAATATGCAATATTTTGGAAAATGTTAAAACAAATTATGTTTACTTTTGCTTTTAAACTGAAATTTCTTTTTGTTATAAATGGGGATTTCTGTTTAAATGATCTATGGATTTTTTTAATGTTTAAAAGGTTTTCTTTTATTTATTTGATATTTTCCCTACAGTTTTGGAATTTAACATCAGCCTTATAAAATGAGCAATTTTTAGTGGTAATTATTGTTGGAATACTACATACATTGAAATCTGGGAGTTATTTTTTTAAAAATGAAAATGGCATGCTTATATACTTATTCTTCCTTAAATGTTCTCTTTTATTTTGTTGAATTTTTACTTTGATCAGTTCAGTTTTGCATTACTATTTCGGTTTTTGAGAATTAATTTCATTAGATTGTTTGATCCAGCTTAGCTGTTTGTTATCCATGATCAAAAAATAATTTGCTTTAATTATTATTTATTCTACGTGAATGGAAGCCGTATTTATATTTTTTTCTCCTGAATATTAAATCTAAGTTTAGTTTTCTGTGTTGATGAAAAAACTAGATTATATATAAGCTTACCAATTATTGGCCTCTGTTTGCACTCGGCAGTGTACATTGTTATTACAGTACATATGGCTTAAATGGAAAGTTTTATTTGCTGAATATAATCACCCCTAGGTATATTCTTAAGTAATTAATTTCCAAGTGCTTCTTGAGTAATTTGTTGGAGGAATTATAAGTAGTTGTAAAAAATGTGGATGTGATAATAAGTAGCAGTTTTTACTGAATATCTTAACCGTGTATGCCTATAATTTTACAATTGTTTTTGTATTCTTTGACGTTCATATCTTGATCTTGGGTTATTTGGCATATTTTAAATTTCAGTTGCGATTTTAATAGCTGCTAGTGCTTTTGTCACTTATGTTTTACTGGACAAAACATTCGAGACAAATGTAAAGGTGCCTCCAAATGTGCATATAACTGGTGCTGCATTTATAGGACACAATTTCTTGGACAATTTTACATGAATGAAAAAGCAAACAACACTAATGGGGCAGACAATTTTACATGAATGAAAAAGCAAACAACACTAATGGGGCAGAGAACTCCTTTGTTATCTGTTCTGTTAAAAGATACATACTTTGTCTTTGCAGAAAGATGAACATGTGCATTCAAAGCCAAAACTTTATATTGATTCCCTTAAAAATTGTCCTGTTGTAAAGAGGTAGATTTTCAGGGTAGAGATCTCTTCTATATATGAATAACATTCACGACTAATTTGAAAGAGTTTTGGCAGATGTTGTGATATCTGGATTAATTGTGAAATTGTTTTTTGGTTCTAAATTTGAGATGTTATATGATGCATTTTTAATAAAGCTGTGTATCTTTTAATTTTACCCATTGTTTTCTAACCTGCTGTGCCCATGTCTCCTGTTTAGCATGCTAAGTTGTGTATCAGTATTCTATGGAAAAGCCAGCAGTGGCCTAAAGGGAAAGGGGCGGGAGCATCAGTATATGAAACAGTAGCGCAAAGCCTAAATCCGTGACTCTGGATTTCAAGAGGCTAATAAGCTTAAGTGAGTTCAATAATTACAGCATTGTTTCTCTCTGATCAATGTAAATGCTGTTTGGTATCTTCTACAGCTATGATGCTACTAAAAGTTTGTCCATTTTACCTGCGTGAACAAAATAAGCACCTGGATTGTGAATTTCTGTTTCATATAAATGTAATGTATTGCAAGGTATTCAAAGTCTGTTTGAAATGAGAAAGCTGTGATCTCAAAATATACGAGATGAAAGCAGAAATTTAAGTGGAATTCCTTTACCTTTTTCTTTTAATTTCTTTTGTTAATTTATCATGATTGTTTTTCTCCAATAATGTTTTTGATCATTCTTTTGACTTGCAAGGGTTTTACACCTTTTAGAAGTCTGATCTATTTCCTTTATACCTTAAACAAACACCAAAGTGAATATGAATTCTCTCGAATGTCTTTTGTTAAAGTGAAAACTTGAAGATTTTATGCAGTGCTTCTACAGTACCTTGCTTCTACAGTTTACAGGAATGGTGACTTTAGAAAACTGGAAAGAATTTCTTTTATGCCCCAGATAAATAAATATTTTCTTTTTCTCAGTGTGGTATATCTAGTGGTAAGTTTTAACTTCCATCTGTATGTATTAATTAATATGTGGTGATTAAGCTACATAGTTATATATTTTCCTTCACCTTTTATCTCTTATTTCAATAATGTTAAAAAAACATTAAAGTAAATGCCACCAAACTGTACCCTGCATCAAAATTGTTGTAGATTATTATATTTTTTTGTTGAAACATGTGAAATACTATATTATTCCTCTATAAAGCATGGATATTTAAAAGTATATTTTTGTACTTCAGATTGTTTGTGAAGTATTTCAACAATACAGCCATCAATAAAAAGTTGAATTGCCTTCCCTATCTGTGTTTATATATTTTACTGAAGTAGAAAGCTGGATTTTAGTTGCTTCACGAAATATGGTTTTTGTGCCATTAAATCCTAATCTCAGTCAGTGAATTTATTTATTTGAAGTTGATCAAGCAATGAATGGGAGTTATTTTAACCTTCAACTGTTAAACCAAAATTTTATGTTAATGAAAATACTTATAATTTTGTAGTTATAATTAGGGGTAGCCTGATCTTGTGGAAATAACTGTGAATTCACTGGAGAAGTGGAAGTGATACAGCTGCTTTCAAACTGAAATTATTTTATATTATAAGAAAGTGATTTTATGTTCTGTTATGAAATGCATGTGCTTTCAAAAATTTTATGTCCATATATTCAAATTTAACTCAAGATGTGCCTTTGTTTATACTCTTCACAGCTCTGTTATAAATATTTTACTTATTCATATCAAAATGCATTTCTAATTTTATGATTTTACTTTTAATCTTAATTACTCTCTTCATTTTACAATTTAGAAAACTTTATTTATTTATTGTGGAATATGATTTCTGAAGCTGTTCTTTACAGTATTGATTCTTTATCATTATTTTCTCACACTAGAAATGAAATTGCAAATAGAAATTATCATTTTTTTTGTCATTAACATACCTCATATAAACTATATTTGTAACTCCAGGTATTGTATAAATATAAATAAATGAATATATATATATATATGTAAATATACAGAGAAAAGATAGTAGTCATAAGTCCATCATCACAACACATATGGTCATTCCAAGTTATTGTAGCTTGGTGTTCAATTGGTTGTTTCTAATCTTGTTGGCATGTATGATTGATGCTGGTATGCTATTCATTTTTATAGAATTGATTATTGTAAAAACATAAACAATTTAAAAAATATAAAGTATTATGTTTACAACAATTGGTGTATTTCCTTGAATTTTATAATTAAATATTTGGTTAATATTATGTGGAATGCTACCCGAAAGATAAGAATTGTGTTACGAGATGAATTATAAAGTATTGAATTCCAAGGGTAAAATTTAAGTTGAAATTAAAGGTTTGATTTTATACCAAGTGATTTGGAAGCAAAGATAGAATCTTTTAATTGGTTATAATATGCATCAAAACAGAATATATTTGTTATAGCTTGCAGAAATAGTTATGAAACATCGAGGGTTTAGACAGCATTAACTCGTTAGTCAGCAGCTCTCTCGCAAATGTTGTTCTTATAACTTTCAATACAAGCAAATCAGGTCACAAATTTCATTTAGGAAAATGCAGAATTCTTAAACAAAAATTTGTAATGATATATGAATTGTCTTGTGAATTCTTTTGCTTTGGAACTTATTCTTAAATGATTGAGAAGTTTGTGAAATGTACAAAAGCATAAACGCATAAATAAATATTTTATGTAAGGAGATGCAAATGGAGGAGGTGCGAGTGGAGTGTTTTTCTAGCATCTGGTTAAATGATCCTAAAAGCCTAATGGAATCTTTACTTCAAAAAACAATGCATTTCTTGTCAAAATAAAATATCTTTATAGTGCAGTATAAATGTACAGAGATTTTACAGCAATAATATACAATGTGTATGATTTTATATGTACAGTTGCAGAGGGAAAAAAGGAGCCACACTGTATTATTCTATCTTCCCATGTCCATTCAACCGGTTTGGTTGCGGTAATGGCATGGAGTGGCATTCTGTGTTATTCTGCCGTCGTTCTTCATATACTGAAACAAAAGTTACCAATTTACAAGAAATAATGTCTACTAAGATATTCCTTGTCTTAAACTCTCATAAGGGGTTGTCTACATATTTATATTTGTCCTAACTACAAAATTTCCATGGCAACACCCATTTTTGTCGAAGTATTTCAAAACTGCATCAAAAATTATGCTCAAATACCAAATTTCATCATGCTAGGTCTATTTGTTTCGAAATTTTGAGCAAATAAAATTTTGAATCTTATGTTAAAGTAAAAAATTGAACTTTAATTGATATCTTGAGAAATAATACAGTTATGGACCTAGGAGTTTAATATAATTTTTAGCATATAAAATGTTATCAAATTTGATGCTTAAAAATTTTAGAACAACAATACTGATAAATTTTAACATTAATGGATGCAGAAGGCCATTTTTGTAAGCCCATGCGAAATTTCAGCTTATTCCTACAAGTAGTTTTGAAATTACATTATTTTTTCTATTTTCACTGTAAAGTGATGCACTTAGGGGAGTATCTATATATTTTAAAAAGATAGCATCTATCTTTGGTATTGTAATGCATACTGGATATTTATAACATTGCTTTCTAAGTCGTTGTTTAATATGAATTTTGGCATTAAAAAAATCACTATTTTAGTGTATTCATTTTAGCCGAAATACGAAAATGAAGTAAAATAGTTGTTTTCCAGTGCTCTGTAAAGAATCTCAATATTTAAATCCAGTTTGAAGTTGCAATGAAAATAAATCAGAAATTATTAATAATAGATCATCAAACTTTAAACGATGATAAGTAGATTACAAATAATCAGATATTGAAGACTGACAATAAATTTAATTTGAATTTATAAAATTAATTCGAGTTGCTCCAAATCGTTTTAACTTTTTTTTAAAAAAATTGTAATTAATAAGCGATTTTCAAAAGTATATAATTTAATATAGGAAGTTCGTCTATGTCTTCGATCTACATTTAAAAAAAAAAAAGTTTTTTTCTATGCTGTAAAAAAACCGTTAATTATCTATATATTAGCAGACAATAAACCATTCAAAATTATTTTCATAAAGCACCATGCAAATCAGCCTAGCCAACGAAATATTCAAATGCCCCTAATCAATACGCACTTAAAAATTCACTATAAAAATTTATTGAAATGTTAATCAAATTACGGAAAAAATTAACATTTAAAACAACAATAAATCATTAACATACTTAATAATCCATTGACAACTGAAAATTAATACATCTTGCATTCACTTACTTTTCATGAGAAATTATTAATTTTCCTGCTTTTGTTTCAGTGAATGTGTTTGAATTAATGTGTTGACGTCAAGATTAGCTCCGATTTCGTATTCAATTGATGTTAATGGCAGGCCAACAGTATTTTTTTTAACCATAATCGATATATTTGATTTGATTTTGATCACAATTTCATTTCGAAAAACTCCTTTCTAATACTGGTAATCAGGGTTGTCGATTTTTTTTATTTTTTTCAAAAAAATCGATTTATTTTATTTAAATCGGATTTTTTTGATTTAAATCAAGATTTTTTAATTTTAATGATTTTTTTTAAAACTATATATATATTTTTTATTATTTAACATTTGTATATTAGACAATGAGCATTACAGTCATAGAATTATATATATAACAACATACCAGTCATTAAGCTGTACTTTATTTTTTAAAAAACAAATTAAAATTTAATTCAAAAATGTAACAACTATTTAAAAAATATTTTTGAACTAAAATATAACAATAATATACTTTTGAGATATAAGACAATTTTATTAAGGAAAAAAGGAACAATATAATAAAAATTGTCATTTCTTGATTATAGATATATTATATTATGGAATTTTACACTCAGCTGTTCATTTGTTTCATTACAAACACAAGTTTTGAAGCTTTCTCTACTCCTAATCTGTTTGATCCAAAACATTAAATAAAAACATTTCTAGATAAAATTTTTAAATTCAGGCTTCTAGGTGCATTGAGTCACCATCAGGACTACCTGTGTGCCAAATTTCATGACTGTAAGTGTGATAGATTCATCTAGACATTGCGCACAAGCTCACAAACATTGTCTTTTATAAGTATAGATCATAGTTTAAAATGCACTATGTAGATGTTTGTATATCTTTTGGAGCATTTATAAGCATTACTTAATTATTTTACATTTGAACATTATTGCAATATAAAAACTTTGTTGTCCCCAACACTATTTAGTTAATTATTAAAATGAAACTCACTGCATTTTACTATGTTCTTTCTTTGTGAACATGATCCTAATATAAATACATGAAAATAATAGTTTTAGGATACGGCTAATAGTACTCCTTTTAGAATGTATATAGCAGTCTTATGAAATTTTGTTTCAGAATAAGAATTATTAGAGATAAAGTTCGAGAAAATTCCTTGACTCGGAGATAAGAAGTTTTTTAGATCTGGATGTTTAACAATTTTAGCAAAGAACTCGAAAATTTTGCTCCAATATTCTTGAAGTTTTAATTTATAATTTTCTGTAAGATTCAACAATAATTTTCGAGTGTATCAAGGTGGCTGTATCTAAGGGGGTTCTCATGAGGCCCCCCCCCCTCCCGGAATGAAGCAAGTTTTTTAAAATACTTTTTTTTGTAGATTCTATGTCTAGACAATAAACTAAACCCATCCATGATGTTTTCCCATCATATTTCAAAAAAATTATTGCCTTGCGCTGCAAAGGGTTAAAATCTAATTTGCTTGCATTGTCAAAAATAAAGATATAGAAAGTACTCTAGTTACATCAATTCAATGAAATATTTTTTTTATGTTCTATATATTCTTTCTTTAAATATATATTTAAAAATCACTATTTAAAGATACATGAACAATTTTATTTCATTAAAGCAGATTAACTTGATATTTAAAATAAAGTGATTTAAATCAGTGATTTTTTTAAAAAAAATCAGTTGATTTAAATCAGTGATTTTAATCAACTGATTTAAATCACCGCAACCCTGCTGGTAATGTTGCAAATATGAGTAACAGGAATAATAAAATTAAAAGCCATTTTGTAATTAATGTTGGCTATATATATATATATGCAGGGTATTTTTTTTAAAGAACGTGCATGATAAGCATTTAAAATCGCAGAGCAACATCGTTGCCCTGTATAGTCTTTGAAGTTATGAAAGAAAAATTGAGCTACGTTTCGCACATGCGCAGTTAAAAGTTATTTACTACAAATACTCATATTTTCTCTAATATTCAAAGTATTTACTTCAAATTTTAATACAGTGATTATCTAACATATTGTCATGTACTTTGTAAGTTTCATACAATTTGGTTGAAAACTCGGCAAGTTATAAGCAAAAAGCATGTGGAAAAATTTGTGATTTTTTAAATAAACTTTATCTCCCCGCATATTCGTTCTATTTTTAGGAAAATGCATGTAAATATTGCGCACATCACACAAAAAAATTGATGAAAGTTGCAAACTATTATCAGTTTTCAGTGTAGTGGGGTGAGCGAAAATTCCTTTTTGACTTCATTAATTTCTGGTCGGTCCCCTAAATGCCCTTGTGGCCGTACATTCAGTGTAAATTGTGAGTTAAAACCTTTTATTTATATGATCGAAGTTCGAGGAGATATTCGAAAAAGGTGTGCAAATTTCAAAAAGTGTCCACAGTTATGGCCAGCGCTGTATTATTTTAAAAGCCATCTGCTGCCTCCAGATGGCGTTTGCGCACCCATGTTCCTTTATGATTTTGGATACTTACCCTGACTATATGCCTGCCCTACCCATAAAGGTTGCTACTGTTTTTTTAAACACCCTGTATATGAGACGATATCAATTGCCGAAGTGTTTTCGGTGATCCGTCTTACTATTACCTGCAATTCGTTACTGAAATCTGTTTCATCTGCATTTTTCATCTATGTGTGTAAAGTATTTTTTTCTAAAATTAAATATTTTGTAACCAGCTCTTCAGAAGATGTTTTTTTTGCAATTCTTATATATTTATGAGAACACCAAAATTTTCATTTAATACAGACAAGTGTTTGAATTTATCACCCATAGCTGCAATAGCGGTGCTGATGATTGAGAAATAGAAATCAATCTTAAATTTTATTTTTTAATCGCTAATAGGCTGATCCTCTTCCTCGTTACATAAAATTTTCTTCTTTTTCTCTGGGTCGAACTGTTTCTTGTTCTTCGAAATTTGGCGGTACACCTAAAATCACAGCAACTTGCGTCTCACCAACCACCATTTTTTCAAAATCATTATCATTTCGAACACCCACCAAAATTATTTTATGCCACTTATACTATTGATTGCACTTCTCATATCGGTGGTTTTATTACTGTTCACATTTATTTCAAAAAGGATTTTATATCGCATAAGTAAAGATGCAATTAATTTAAATTTCGTAATTTTTAACGGAGTCTATTCGTTTCTAATTTTATAATACAATGGAACTTAGCTACGTTTCAGAGCTGAAGGGACCACAGTAGAAATTCGATTTGTCCAAACATTCTAAACTAGCAGTGCCCTCACAGCGTTGCCCGTGGTATCATGAATGTGAATGAAATGAAAAAGAAAAGCTCGCAATGACGTCAATGAATCAAGTTTTCGATGCCTCTTTAAAACATTGCGATCTTTGTCTAATTCTTATTCTCGAAAGTATGATAGATATTTCCATTTAATAAAAGTAATAAAGGCACTGGGCAAGTGGTGGTGGGAAGGAGCAAAACGTTTTAAGTTGCTCAAATTTAAATGTATTTTATGTTTTGGATTCTGAAAACTCATGATATTTTTTATATTATTTAATTTTGTCATGATTTTACCTTGACATTACTTAATTTTAGTATAGTAAAATGAACTTAATTTTTTTAAAAAAAACATACTTTCACATCTCCATTATATTCATGCTTTGATAATACAGTACACATAAAGTTGATGTTTAATCAAAAGTCACGGCGTTGCCCTTGGCATCACGATTTTAACAAAATAAAAAGGTCCAAAATGACATAAAATAAAGTTTTGAAAACGAAGCAAAAAATGAATATATAATTGATTTTGCCCACTTATTTTTCTTAGCGACATTGACATTAACTGAAGATAACGTAAGAAAAGATAATGAAATTATAAAGTTTGCTGCAAACAATGCTATTAGAATTTAAACTGAATAAAAACAATTTTCATGATTCTGGGAACAACCAGCTGGTTTGCTCGCTAAAATGAGTAATGATTTAGTGAGGCTGAAGCAATAAAATATACGGATCTTGTTTAAAATAGTTAATAGGTGACATTAAATATTTTGAGTTAAAGCCATCCAAACAGTGGTGTAGTGGAGCCGAAAAAGTACCTGAACGCAGTTCCCGCACTGTCTGTTCTGTTTTAGGGTAAATAAATAATAAGAAGAAAAAATAAGACGTTTTTAAAATATTAAGATCTTTGATTAGTTATGGGGATAAAAACAAACATAGAACAATGATTAAAAAACTCTTACTCTTTATTTTGGATTAAAAAAAACAAATATAATGAACTTAATAGAAATTAGACACTCCTTTTTGTTTGATAAATCAATGAATATGATGCTAAACTTAACCATAACGAACGAATAACGGTATAACCATAAACGAACGAATCACTCCGACCAGCCTAGGCATGCGGATAACCTGAATGACCCGGCTGCCGCGACAATTGATCAGGCACTGTGGCCCTCGCATAATAGCCCTTATTAAGCAGGTCATTCATATCTCTTCCAGAATAGAAATTTTGGAACATGGGAAGGAAAATACAATCGTCAAGATCGAAAACCTATGCAATTTGGAAGAAATTATTATGAGTGGTGGAGTTCCAATCAACTCAAAATCCAAGACTTCATGCGCCTATTCAAAGTTGAGACTCCAATGCGAGGCTAGACGGAAAACAATAGTTCTGCCTAGTTTGGGACCCTCGACGAGGGTAGAAATGAAACTCGAAATCTCCCGTGTGCAGGGAAGAGGAGGGTGGGTAGGTAGAATTCTGCGACCTTGAACCTTGTCTCAAAACAAACTTTGAAACGTCAAGTGAATGACGTGCCTGGATTTTTCGATTAAAATGGGTGGAAAAAAAACCAGTCTTGGGCCAAATGGATGGAATGGACTACAAATGAATTGCTGGATTTACGAGCGGCTCATGCGACGACCCGTCATCGGAGGGGGGATAATTCACCCCCACCATTATTATATCCCACCGGGAAGCGAGACTCTATTTACTTATACGGCAGGTTCTCATCCCCATATTTGAGGTGGGAATTGATTGATTGAGGTAAAATTCTTTCTGATTCTTATGAATTTTATGTGATTTCATTTTCTTTCTGGAGCTCACTGAGCTTGTAGGGAAATTCATCGTTGAAATATTATGCAAAACAAAATGATGTATTGAATAAAACTTACCTTACTGGTTATTAAAGTTTTGTTTCTATGAAAACAGACCAAAAGTCTGTTAAGGCTCATTTTTCCACCGTGTAGCTCTTCGATCAGCGTCAGCTTTCAAATTGGCCAATACTTTTATTAAATAGTAAACATTTCCACGCTGGAAGAATTCAGAAGTGATAGACATTTTTCATGAATGCACTCTAAAGGACAGATTATGATAACAAAATGGCGGGTTATCCTTTTAATGACCATCCGATAATATCCCCTCTCCTATTTTACTCCTTACAACCACTATTAAGTCCGCGTATACACTTGCGAGCAGAGCACGCTTCGAACGGTTCTCGAACCGTTCGAAGCATGTTCGAGGAAATTATTTTGGCGACGAACCAGCGGTGAACTCATCAACCTTTTCTTGTCAGTCAGTGATCTTTGAAAGTGCTAGGGGGATGTCTTTGGAAGTGCTTTGACTCGGGGGTCTTTAATCTTCCTTTTCTAGTAGAGATAAAGGATGAATGACCTAATTTAGAGAATTATTGAACTTACTCTTGTATCAATTGAATGGGTAAATTATATTATACAGCAAAATTTAAAAAAAATCATAATGAAGATATTTATCTGTACTGTGTATTAAACAATTAATTGTAATTAAATCATTGACCAGTTAGCATTTTCCATTCCAAGTAAGCCACTCTATCTGTGGTGTTTTTCGACGATATGTTCCAAAGATATTTTTTTTACAAAAATGATTTTTGAACCTTTTTAATGATTTAATTTCCGCACAATTTTCTCCGTAATTTTAATGCATTCTTCGATGTTATTACTCCAAAGTAGATTTTCACAGACACGGTTCGATATTACATGCTTTTTAAAATATATTTCTCTACAAAAGCTCATTCAATGAAGTGATTTTCATTTCATTTGATCAGTTTTGTGAAGCGAAATATGTTTGTGCGCCAACTTCAATTTGATTCTTTTTGTAATATGATAACAGAAAAATTATTTTCGTTTGCTTTCTAATTACCAATTTAAATTTCATTTTAATTACGGAATCATTGTAATTCGGGTTCTTTTCTTCTAGACATTTTGATTAAGAAAAAGAAGGAAAAAAAAAAGAAGAAGAAGAAAACCGTTGGGAATGAAGGAGTTGCAACCCCCGAAATAGCGAAATGAATACAGGGGAACAGATTTTCTGCTGAGCTGATGCATCATTACTTAATGACCACTGATATTCATTGAAAAGAAAAGCGCGCAATTCGCTCTAATCATTGAAACAACAGCTTCGTGAGAAAATATTTTCTTTATAATGACTGGGTTTCTTTCTCAAGCTTGGGAAAGTCGTTTGGAATACTATCTGATCAATCATGGTCTTCTGGAATGCTATCTGAACAACGCTTTTACATCGGCTTACGCCCTGTGCACACATCAGATTTTTTGTCGCTAATCGCTTATCTGACAGCGTTCCAGTATTTTACCGTTAATTATTTTTCCGACAAAAATCGAATGTTTTTACCAGGCCTCAGGTGGAAATAATCTACAGCGTTATTTAGAAGAAAAAAAGAAGAAGCTTCATTTCGGAGTCTCCTTTCAGCCAGGGGCCCCTAGTGCACCTAGCCTTTAATACGTGTACCTCTATACAGGTATCAAGATTTCGAAGCGAACAGTGCACAGACAGTTGAGAGATTATGGTCTGTATGCCCGAAGGCCTGTCAGATGTGTTCCACTTACGGCAGATTAAGGGACGGGTAAGCCTGGTGCAGAGAACATTTTAAATGGGCGTCAGTACAGTGTGCCTCTGACGAATCCAGGTTTTTCCTACAATCTTACTCACTTCATATATGCGTATAGAGAGTGCCATAGGAACCGTTACAACCAAGAAAATGTCACTGAACACCACCGTTATTGCGGCGCTGGACTTCTGGTTTGGCATAGCATTATACTGGTTTTTCTGACAGATTTCCATGTCTAATACGAACCATAACAGGTTATATTTATTGGGATATCATTCTGCAATAACATGTTCGTATGTTCAGAGTTGCAATGGGCCTTTCTGAATGACAACTTTCTTTCTAACCTTGCAACAGGACCGCGGTGGCCTGGTGGTAAGGTCTCGATCTCGGAGTCGGAGGGCTCCAGGTTTGAAACCCGATTCCACCTAAGAACCGCCGTCTAGGCGGGTCTGGTGCACGTTAAATCCGTAGGGGGCAAATGTTCTCCCGTTTGTGTGGTGCGGAAGTTTGGAGAGGGGGTTCCAGCTCAGGTGTCGTCCTCGTCATCTGACAGCGGTTCAAAATCACGAGGTCCGTCCCAATATAGCCCTCGTGTTGCTGCAAAACGTGACGTAAATATAACTAAAAAACTAACCTTGAAACAATTGTGGGCCTTGAAGAAAAGGATGTCACCAGTTTGAAGTGGCTGACTTTCTTCCCTGATCTGAACCCGGTTGAGCATGCATAGGATATACTCGGCCGAGGGGTTGCAGCACGTCTGGTCTATTAAACTTTGAATAGGACTGATTCGAGAGTGGGATAGCGTACCGCAAGAACAGCTGGATTAATATAGCGCTCAGCATGCCCATTCATTGTACTGATTGTCTTGCATCCTATGGCTAGCATACAGCCTATTAACCTTCACAGAAACCATATAGTATTAGTTTTTCTAGACGAGAAATGTATTCTCCCTGTGCTCTCGGGGGCATTTCTCCTATTTTATCGGGTACTGTAGTGAACGTAGAGTATTTTTTTTTTTGTTCTGTACCTTCTTTGTATTAAATAGGTTTTATGTTTACAGAATTTTTTTGTGCTTTTTCGGCTTAATTCATACAAGCCGTCATTATCCTTAATTCATGGCCAGGAGTGTATATATGATTGATTTAGATGACTTTTATGAAATTTGGAATCCATTGTAAAACATTCTGCATAGTATGAGATTAGACAGTTTTTAAGTAATGCCCAAACTTTTATTGTCTGTTCATTATACCATGAAGTAAATGAATCAATAAATATAAACACTTCTTATTGATTCGATGATGTCTTTTCTAAATGCTTGAAAACGTTTTTTAAGCATAATATGGTAATTGTAAATCGTTTTTTGCTTAAATTCTGATCGAAGTCAGTGTCTATTTAATTGCATTATTTCACAGATCTTAGTTTCAACAATACCTTTGTGATTGATTAGTATTTTTATACTGACAGAACAGTACAGGATACTTAGAATGCAGCGTTTATTATATGAAAAATTTAAGAAACTTTCTATAATATTGTAATAAAATTATGATAATTTCCTATTTTACTCTTTATATGAAGGCACCATAGAGATGCGATGATACCCATTCTGAAAGGTAAAGGAGAAACAGTTTCTTTTCCCCACTATTTTTAAAAATCATATTTATTTCCAGTTGTCTATTTCATTTATTTCACTAGTCAGCTATAACCTGCTTTTCAGAAGTAAAATTTGTGGAAGGGATAAATTTTGTAGCACAGTCTCGAAGCTTCCAGAAGTCAAGAATAAGTATTCAAAAGTAGACTTAAGCACGGAAAAAATATTGCTTTAATTCCGTATTAGACATTTAAAGCCGCACTTCTTTTTGAAGGAAAGATAAAAATACGCGTGCCAGGTGTTCCCAGACATATATTTCAGCTGCACTTTTGTTTATCGTTAAAAAATTAATTAAAAATGTTTGCTGAATTTAGATAGATAGAAGAAAGGAATATGGAGCCCTTTCTAGGAGGGCGCCATTTTTTTTCTCTTGACCGAATCAGATCGGCAATATTGTAGTCCATCTTTTGATGTCAATTTTCATTTCTTTTTTATTACGGATTGAAAAGAACTTTGGATTGAATAGGGGATAATAGCCTTTGTTGCTTTAAATCCCATAAAACCCCCCTTTAATCAATCAGTCAATCAATAGATAGATAGAAGAAGCTTCATTTGTAGTTATAATAGCTGATGCCATAAGAGATGGGTCTGAACACAAGCAGACTGTTATTGTACTTCGATATTTAATAAATGAAGAAATATTTGAACGCTTTTGGCGATTCTACATCCCGAATAATCAAACTGCAGATGGTTTTTCCATGTGCATTTTAAAGCAGCTGGATGCTATCCTACAAGATAATAAACAAAAACCAATAGCCCAGACATTCGATGGTGCAAAAGTTATGAAGGGTATAAAGAAAGAGTGTTCAAGTAAAATTTAAGTTCAAGTAAAGTAAGTTAAAAGTTCAGTTCAAGCAAAAATAAGTTAAAGAATTTTTCAACGATTGCACATTTCATTCATTGTTATGCGTAATCAACTTAATTTTATTAGAAAAATTTCAGAAAGTATTACTCTTAATTCTAAAATATTTTTGTCAAATATTATGGCTACATCAACATTTCTCTCACGATCAGTAAAATGTGTATCAGTTCTTCATAAGCATATGAAGGCCGCCATTCCGCTTGTATTTCCTGTAGAACGCATTATCAACAAAGTTTACGAAAATTTGTACCTATTAAAAAACTGTCTTGCTGAAATTCAATCAACTTCAAATACAGACCTTACTATATCAGAAGCTACAGTGCTATTAAATTATTTAAATAAATAATGAAAAATCATATTTTGGTTAGAGAGATTTCATCAAATAATGCCATATGTTGATATAGTTTATAATCAAATGCAGTCTCGTGAAATAGATATTTTAAAAATTCACGAATAATATAGCTCATTTTAAAGCTGCTATTTTGAGAATAAGGAATTCAAAATACTGTGAAATTTTTTCAAAGGTACTCGCTACTGATTCACAAGAAGTATGTGATAGCATAATTGTTGACATGGAAGAAAGGTTCTTGAATTATATCTCTGAGAGATACGAGGTTTAGGGATTTTTAGCAACAAAGACTGTTATCTCCTAACTCAAAAAATATTTATTCCAAAATTCGTTTCAATCTGTTAAAAAATTAAGTAAAATTGCCATCAGTAGATGGACTAGAAAAATTGCCGAACCAATTCGGTCAAGACATAAAAAAAAAAAAAAAAAAAAAAAAAAATGGCGTCCTCCTAGAAGGGCGGCCATATTCTTTTCATGGAAGAAAGGTATTCTTTTACCAAGTATTGAGTAGCTTCCAAATGATTCAACAAGGGTAAATTTGTCAGTTTTCAGAAAAAAAATTACCTACAGAAGAAAAAACTTGACATCGGAAGCACATCCCATCCTTAATAAAGAAAAACTTGAAACTGAATTTCGAATATTTTATAAAGGATCCGATATGTATGTATATTATTATTTGATTGAATTGTTAAAATTCATAACAGAAAACCAATCAAACTGTGTCTGTTCTAAGTGAAATAATTGTCTTGATAAAAATTCTCGTGATCATCCCCATGACTACTTCAGAGCCTGAACGCTGCTTTTCAACTTTAACGAGAATAAGATTTGTTTCTATGAACTAATGTGAATAAGGATAGGTTCAATGCATTTACAATGCTTTCAACGTATAAAACATTTTTCAATAGTCTTACAACATTCATCAAGGAAAAAGTTATCGATCTTTTTCGCTCGAAATAAAGTCAGAAGAGTAGATTTCATTTTAAGTAGTTTTTATTAATACCGTTAAATAATATTTTCTTTTATATTTTAGTACTATAAAGTTTTTATTGTAAATAAACACGAAAATAATTCCCCTACATGTGTATTTATTTTAACATTACAGTTCATGATTTTTTTAATGTTCCGCCGCAATTATTTAAATAACTGAGAATAAGATTTAGGTTTAGTTATATTAATGTCCCATTTTGAAGCAACGCAAACGAGAATAAGGAATGCAGCAATTATAAATGAGAAAATTTATTTTAAATTTTAAATAAAATAATTTCTTAATTAAAATTTCTGTAATAAAATTACCTTCATCAAGTAAAAAATGTTATAATAATTTTTTAGTTACTAGTTATTAAACCATTTAAAATTAATTATAAAGGGCAAAATTTAAGTTAGGCATAATTGCGCTATGTATGACTGTAAGTCACAACATCCCCACAGTGATAATGCATAAGCCGCCATTGAACGCAACGACTGATTTTCTTTTTTGAACGATTTTTTCAGTTGACTTTGATCGAAGCAAAAGTCACTCAAAAAAGATATTGATTCAAAAATGCATTTAATTGAAAAAAATATTGAATTTAAAATGAATAAAGACATTGATTTGAATAAAATTTTGAATGAATAGAAAAAGTTTCTCCAGATCGAGTTTCTTTCTTTTTAATTTTCTCATACGGACTTTTTGATTTACAATCTGCAGGTGATTTTTTTTCGGTTTGTTTAGATAAATAGTCTGATATTTTTCTGTTGTTATTCTTTGTAATAATTATTGAATCAAGCTTGAAAATTGTTAGCCTTCTCTTAAAAGTGGATTAAACCAAATGGGGGGGGGGAGCGTGGGGGCACTGGAAAAAATAGGTACGTACACGTATATATAATTTTGTAACATAGCAATCATTATATTGTATAACAATTAATATGATACTGTGTATTTTGCTTATTAATGATAATCAATTTTTATTTTAATTAATCAACTGCAATAATGAATATGAATTTAATTACCTATTTTTCATTCCTATTTAACTTTTTTTTGTGTTGTGTACATATCTTATACAAACATTTTTAATATTACCACAAGAAAAAAACCTTTACAAAAATAAAAAAAAAATACTGATTTAAGCTAAGAAGTAGCGCTGGTTTGTAAAATGTAACATTTAGTTTAGGATTTTAATAATTTTTTTTTATTTTATATTCGTTACTGTACTAATGTCTGAAATACTGTGATTTTTTCGGACATATCTGGAGGATTTACGGCATTTCTTTCGAAAGGTAAGGTTTATGGTTCTAAGATCAGTAAGTAAATAAATTTCCCTACAATTAAATGCATTACCTATACGTGACATGTTTAGAAATCATTCAATAAGAAATTAGAAAAAAAAATAATCTTAAAAATAATTGAATAATATAGAGACTATGATTTTTATTCAAAATAACTTAATCACTTTAGGCCAATATTTTCCTCATCTCCGGGTAAAGAATATAACGTATTTTTTAGTTCCTTAGTTGAAGCAGTTTCATACTTAAAATATAGGAAAATATAGAAATATACGTAGTTCTCACAAAATCTGTTTTATTACAGAACTTTTTATCGGACAAAACAGTTACAAAGCGTTGAAACGATTTTAAATTATTCGTAGAGTCTTTTGAGTCCTAATCGGATAATTAACGGATAGAATAGCTAAAAGCACGTTAAAGTGTGTTGCAGTCTTATTCTTCTCAGAGTACTGTTGAATATAACATTTTCGTAGATTCTTTATAATTTTACACAGTATGATACACAATCTTCATTTATTCCTTTGCTTTCCGATTAGAATGTTTTGTTCCTCATTTAATATTATCTTTTTAAATTTTAATTTCTTTATTAATAATTATCACATTTTCGTGTTATTTCATAAAAAGAAACTACACAAGTAGTGGAAAATTGTGAAGAATTTGTATGTGATACAGAAAAACAGAAGATACAAGTAACCAGTACGAGCGACGTACTGAAATTCTCATATAATGTTCATCTATTGTACATTACAAACTTTATCAGTCGTATTGTTGTAGTATTATAATTTTTAAAATTATATATGCTGTATCAACCGTTGGAATATTCCATTAAAGAGAAAAGATATCCAGTTATTAAAATTGAGCTCTATATTTGAAAACTAAAACGGAAATGCCATGCACTGCATTGATTGTTTTGATTCGTTTGAACTGTTGCCGTTTGATACAAAAACGTAATCGTAGACAAAATATTTCTAATATTGTTTCGTTTCTTATGATGCTGTCATAATTTTTACCAGTCAATTTTTGCAATAACCAACCATCATTTTAAAAAAAATAGGAACGGGGGACATATTATGTTCTTTATTTCAAATTTAAAGCTCATTTTATTATTTTATAAAACGCTTCGTGAAGGTCAAGAAAACCAATTTAGAACCGATGATGTAATAATAAGAGATTCTTATTCCTCTGCATTAAAAAATGTGTTTTTCTGTAGAATTTGAATATATAAATAGTTATGATTGAAAACCGCATATCGTAATGACATTGTGCGCCCTATTTTCTCTACTTAGCAGAAAGCCTTTGATGATAAGATAGAGCGCATAATTTTTTGATAGAATATTCAACAGAATACTTTTTATTAAACCAAGCTATCTACTGAAAATATTCAAGAGTCCTTGCCTCCTGATTTGGTTTTTTAGGTTTAGCTAGGTAAGTTTTCAACTTGCAAATTTTTTAGATGCAGATTTTTAAATTCAAATTAAAAATCTACATCTACTTTCAAATGCACCTTCAAGATTATGTGAGAATATTTTAATGATATGCGGTAAGTTTTATTATATGTTGCGAAAAGTGAAACGATTCTTTTTACTAAGTGAATTATTAGTCACATTTTTTGTACTATTCAGTAGTATCAGAACATTAAGATGTGTTTTATGGGACTTGGGCAAGATTTATCTTTCAAGATCAACTTATCTCTGGCAATATATCAATGCCGATTAAATACCTTACGCCACTGGATCCGCTTCACTACTTAGTAACTGTGCTCAGTAGAAATTACCATATTCACTCTTTGACTTGCCGGACCTTCCCTTCTTTCGTAAAAGCATTGTCAGGTAATCATTTTCATTTTAACAAATCGCTTACTCATTGAGGGATAGAAGAATAGAAATCGTCCTTCTGTGTGAAATTAAAAAACGAAGAGCCTCCGAAATGAGAAAAGTTGCCCCATTCCTTTAAAAAATTTTAACTAAAGGGTTTTTTTTAACCATGATCATGGACACAGTAAGCAAAAGTGAGTATAATTTTTGAAATCACTTTTTCCTTTTCATACCTGTGTGATATGAATCTTTGTCACTTTACGTCAACGAATTCTCTGTTTCCATTATTTTAAATAAGATTTTTCCGTTGTTTTTCTCTTTAAGACTTTTGTATTAAATTGGGTGTTTGATATGAGAGATACCCTCCATTCTCATTAACACGTCTAACAGAAAATCTTCTGTGCTTGATTTTTCATTCCGACTTTATGGTTAATTGATGTCAGTAGAAAAATACAAAGCTTGTCTTCTAATTTGGGGACCCCTTCCAGTCCGAAGCTTTGACGAATTCCTTCCTTTAACCCTCCAAAAGGAGTATTTTTTGGATTGATATTTAAATGCAACGCTTGCAAAGAGATCCAAATACTTGTGTAACGAAGCGAATTGCCATTTGCATGCAAATGATTTAACGCTCCGAACGCTATTGTATTATAATTCTACGCTATACTAATATTAGCTGAATCAGTAGACCACAAAAATCCCAGGATGCAGCAGGAAATAGACTAGCTTCCAGCTCACCTGCTTTTGCGTTTTCTGCATTCTTACGACTTTTTATAGAGTCTAAATAAATAGTGAAAATATGTCATTTAGAAGTGAAAAATAATGAATTAATAATAAATTTTAGAAATAATGCAATTCGACCTATAGCGTTTTTTTAATGTCATTTGTTTTTCAATTTATACAATATACATTGCGTTGGTAAAAATCGGCATTCATTTCCGTGAATCTCAAGGTAATTATCATAAAAAAAAGTTTACATGTGAAAAATGATTTTTTTGCTTGTTACGATTTTTAAACAAACGAAAATGCTTTTTATTTTATTTTTCACAATCCTAGTTACCTTATGATGCAGAAATCGTCGCTTAAAAAGCAACACCACCTATCTAGGAAGATTCAAATGAATTTTTCGGAACCAATAACGAATATTTCTAAAAAATTTTTCACCTTTGGTTGGTACATGTGATCTCATGTTCATAGTAGGTTTTTTAAAAATTTCAGAAATATTGGTTATTGGTTGCGAAAGATTCATTTGAATCTTTCTCTTTGAAATTTCGAAAAGTTGAGATATTGTTTAGCAACGGATTCCGAAACCCTCAGAGCTTTTGCGCATGCTCCGGGCGGAGTTATTTTCATCAAAATAGGGGGATAGTGAAGAATGGAAGGGGAGATATTTACATTTTACTTAGCATGATCTTACAAAGAACTCCGGAAATGCGCTCATATGACTCATTGCCTGACACCCCTTTCCGGTGTAAAATCGCCCAAAAGTTATAGTTTCGGAATCCGTTGCTAAACAGTAGGTGGTGTTGCTTGTTAAACGACGAAATGCTTCATGATGCTCTCCTCTATCTTCCTCTCTTTTTAGAGTCTCTCATTTAAATCCTGCTTGCACTTGTGCACTAGAAAATAGATGTAGGTACACTGAAAATTATTATTTAATGAAAAAAAGTTCACTTAAAGGAAGTTTTTGAGGGAAAGTAGCAAGTCTTCATACGGTTTTTTTTTTTTTACTTAAGGTTAAATTTTGCATTTAAATTATTTGTGATCTTTTAAAAAGTGAAAAATTTCGAAAATAAAGCATTCGACATTATATTACCATGCAATAATAACTAAAGAAGAGGTATATTATTATTAGATATAATTTCGTTTTCCTTTTTTTCTCTCTCTCCACTTTTTTGCAAATAAATTAACCAAGCAACTTAGAAATCTTATTAATGTTGCTATATTTATTTTCATTCTGATTTTTGTTATTCTTAATACGACTGTATTTTCCGAACATTTAAATTTTATATCGTTATAATTCTTGTAGGAATTTTGACTTGTCCTTTTAAATCGTAGATTCATTGAAAATTTTTTTGTTATTACAACTGAAAGATTTGCATTTATAATTTTTTTTTATTTTACGAATGCTTAACTTTAAGAACGCTTTGAAACTCAGTACAATGCAATTCAGACAAGGAATTTTTTAAAACTTTAGAATGAATTTTAAATGAAAAAAATCAATTATAAAATATAAAATTACTCATGTTTTTGAGTTTTGTATCATGAAAGTAATTCTTTGAATCCACGTTGAGTTTCTGTGCGTTATTGTGTCCCTGGCGGTTCTTTTAGAACTAAAATCCACTTTGTTATTAATCAGATTTTCTCTTTTAAGTTAATGAGTACACTAGTTAAAATCAACGATTTTTATGTTTGCTAATATTTTGAATGACAGCATGTAAATTGACCTTGTGAAATACATTTGGAAATGTATGTTGCTCTTACCGCTTTTAGAAATATTTTAGAAATGCACTTCTATTCGAGTGCCAATGACAAACATTTATGTCACCAACAATGTCCATCACTTATGTTTTTAATGAAATTTATTATTAAAATGAAGAATTTGAAATGTTTTTGATGCAATTTTAATCGTTTAAATTTAAAATTGATGTTAATATTTTGAAATTCTATTAAAAACTTTGAAAAATTAATTAATTCCGAAATCCAAAATAATTGAAAATATAAGTTCGCGAATTTTTTCCTTGAAATCTGACTGGCACTCTACTTATCTGACTTTCACCCTTCACAGTCAAACGCAACAAAGTTTCCAGCAATTTTCGTATTCATTATCCTTTATTTTGTATAACTTGTGGAATTCTCAACAACTCGTACTATTTAATTTCTGAAGTCAGCAGCATAGATTTTTAACATCAAAACTTATTGTAAGAACATGCGATTTTATAAGTTATTTCAATAAAACTTGTATTTTTTTCTAATTCATATAGTCAGAATCTGCTTTTTCGATACTACTCCAGCAGCTGGGATGATCTTATAAAAAAATTCGGTAAATTTTTATATTTAGGAGTGACATATTAATTTTTAGCCCTTTTGTATTCCCACTTTAGCCCTTTTGTATACCCACTTTATTTTAAAGCGCAAAGTCAGCTTTTGGCGAATCACTTAGGTTTCCAACGTTTTAGTTTTTCTGTATACGAAGGTATTAAAATTCCTATGTAAATAAATTCAATTTAAGTAATTTAAAATAGTTTACAAGAATCCACTCATGAATTTTTTAAAAATAGGTTTTTATAACAAATGTAAGAGTTTAAAAGAGTATACAATCATTTGTTTTCCCTTTAGAAATCCTTTAGTTTAGAGATTTCAATTCTTTAATCCTTTAGAGATTTCAATAACCAAGGACTTTTATATCACTCAAGCTTATTTTGTTTAAATTTCATATATTTACTTCACATACTCAGTTATTTCTTTGGCAGTAATAAATCAATTTAGAAACGTACCTCTAAAATTCTAGTTTTTTAAAGAACTGTTTGCTTGATAAGTAACTTGGTGTTAACAAATTGTTCATTCCAGAAAGAATATTCTTTGTTTAAGAATTCCAAAGATAACAATATGGTGCCTTTTGTTTAGACTTGCAACATATCACCACCATTAAAAAAAAGAGAGAAAAATAAAATAAAGCCCAAGGCCGCATAACAAGAGAAAGTGTTATGTAAAGCCTCTCAAACAAGTCGTTCCCGTGATAGGATAAAAAAGATCGTCTGCAGCACAGTAGGCAGGTGGTTTTCCATGAAAACGCATTTTTTTTTTAAATCATGAGTCTCTCTACTTTTTTATTATAGGAGAAAGATTCAAACAGGCCGGTGATTTTCAATGAAATTAAACATTAAGTGTATTTCTTTAAACTATGAATCTTTCTACTTTTTTATTTTTAATTTTAACCAACTATGGTAATAATAATGGTTGGTAAATATAATTGGTTCGTTGCTATGAATGCTGTAGACTGTAATTCTTTCTTTCGGAAAACATTCTTAATTATTTTTATTTTTTAAAATTTCATCAAAAGGATCTGTAGCAGAACTTGGAAAAGAATAAAAGCTAATCCTTTTAAATTAACATTCTTTTTCTTATTTTTAGCGTTTCTACTGTTTTCTTCAAACTGATAAGCATAAATGCATTAGAAAAATATCTTACTCATCTTTCCGCTAAATAAAATAAATTTCAAACACCGTAGACAGATACTCAAATATTGTAGATATATTATGTTCAGTTGATAAATAAGCATCCACATTCTTAGTTTCATTCGGGTTTTTTTTTCATTGTGTCTTTTTTATGCATTGATTATGAAGTATGCATAAAGTGACCATTTTTTCTTTCCCTCAAAACGGGGGACATCTATTAATTTTAAGTAAAAGTATATGTATTCAAGAAAACACATATTTCTTCAGTTTTTATTTATTAAGGAAAAGAACAGAATGAAGTCTTGGAAATAAATAATTTATGCGGTCTTATATTTTTCAGAAAAATACATTTTTGCTTAAGAACATTTGGTGTTGGTTCAAATAAGAATAAAATTCTTGGCAAGATTTCATAAAATTTACTTTGGCAATTAACACTGTGCAAGAATTGCTACTTGCAACTGTGTTTTTTCGCTCGTCACAACATATTCATGAAAAAATGTTACTTTCTATGGGTGCATTAATACCGAGCAGACATTTAATCTATTCAATAATTATACGGAAGTTCGCATGGTTCAAATTATTAATGTGAAAGTGTTTGAACAATTCTACCAGACGGTTGAAACATTCCCAGTGTTAGATTCCGTCACATTTTGCAGTGTAATGCAGTTAGAAATAAGTGCGAGCTAACATGCTCCTGACCGACTTGCATATACATGATATGTATTGTACATACCCCATCATCTCCACTCTTTTAGCACTACGGCTGGATTTTATTAATTTCTTTTATTTTTCGCGCCTTTTTTTAAAAAAATGTTACGGCTAGCTGCTTTTTTTCTGAAAACGGGACATTATGGCGTCCCGAAGCTGTACTTGGGGACAACGGGACAGGCTATCTAAAAGCGGGACATATGGTCACATTAAGTATGCATTCTGCAAGAAAGTTTTCAGATTTTGTTTAAGTTCTGTATTGTAAGCAATGGTTTTTGTATATATATATATATATAATGTTTTCGTACTTGTAGTCATTAACGAGCCGAGTTATTAACAAAGTTTCTTTTATTATCCAAATATTTAAGTCATTTTTAAGAAGAGTGGCAGACATACGTGCATCTTAGTTTAAGTTTTCAAGCCAAAAGAGAACAGAAAATCCCTGTATTTTCTCAGGTAGGGATTTAACATATAGACACGTGATCAAAGTGAAGAGAATAATAGCTATTTTTAGTAAATTGCGTAAGTGTTTTAGGGAAAAGATTAGCGCCAAAAGGACGCTGATTTCTCGATTTATATGTGCGTGTGGAAACGATTAAAATATTCTTTTAGTAATAAATATGCCAAACGAGAGATTTAATATATCCCCAGCGCGGGAAATAAAACGAAACTGGAGTTTAAGAAAAGTGATTTTGGAATACATTAAGACTTTAAAATATATGATATTAGAATTTAAAGTAAAATTAAGTGAGATTATTACATATATATATATAAAGCAGTTTCTTTCAATAATTGATATTGTGTGCAATCATAAAGTATATAAACTCTGAAAAGTGTATTCTTAAATTGTTATCTTGTAGGTGTAGATACAAAATATTAATGTTATTCTTGTAGATTGTTGCTAAAATTGATAATAGTACAATGTAAGACTATTGATGTCTTATAAAAGGAATTCAAAGAGCGTATGAAAATCTGATCTCTCTTAGTGTATCCGTTTCATGTAAATGAGTACTACATACAAAAAAACTCTTGAGATAAACTTTATGTTTTCCTCTAAATTTCTACTTTTCTTATACATATTAATCTTGTTTCAATTATTTGCTTTTAAAATTTAAGTGATCATTATAGCATCGTAATTTCTTCAGGCAATTTCAGAAATACTGAACTCCTATTTTAGTATCAGGAAAATATTGTATTTAAAAAGAATACATTGCCTTCTCACTTGAGATTTTTCTTTCTTTTTTTTAATTCACTACATGCGCCGTTTTATGTTATGAAAAAGTGTTTTTACTGAACTCGTCAATGAAAAGCAATCGATTCAAACGTCAATGGAGAATTAATTAATTTTTTTTCTTTCAAACTTTGCTTACATTATCTTCGTGAGCAAAATGTTTATCATAAAGTTTCTCTTGCATTCATTTTTAACTCATTCCATCAATGTTTGACATATTTTGACATTATACTGTAAGGGAAACTAGGATACTTGACTCCTAGGGATACTTAATCCTACGAGATTTTCTCATATTAAGAGATAGTTGATAATTTGTGTGTGACATTTTTATTTGACCTTTGATCACATGGTCTATTGGAGAGGATTTTCATTCCAATCTATAAAGCCATTTTAATGGTGTATAGGTAAATATGTTTTGGGAATCCAAAAGTAAATTTTCGCTTTTTCATTCCTCAATGGATAGGAAGTTTACTATTGAATATATGATGAATTAAAATATTTCTGAGTTTTAAGCATACTTCTAGCTATAATTTGATATACGAGTTATGCAGTATCTTAATTCTAAGTGGTTTAATTTTTAGATTATTTCGAAAAAGTCAAGTTAGGGATACTTGACCCTATCAGAAGCTATTGCAGCTTCGATGTCATAGCTGAACGAAGCACATTTTGTGGTTGGGATCAATTTTCTGTTGCATGGAGTTTGTCGGCAGTATGGCAACTCAAACATAGAGTATAATTATTTAAAAAATGTTTGTTAGTAATTATTTAATAAATAAAATTTCTTTTTAATGTGATAATTTTAAAGAATATAAATAATTATTTTAGTATGAATTTTAAAAAGAATTGAAATTTAATTAATCTATTTTTTCCTCGCTTGAGAAAGAAAGATTTATTTATTTATTTATTATTTTAATAAAATCTTTTTGCTGGAACTATTTGTCATCGTTTGGTTTTATTTAAAGTTTCGCCATTTCTGTTGAGTTAGTCTTTCTTTCTTGATTTGAATTTTATCCTAAAATATATTTTTATTCTTTGTTTTTATTTCTCTTTAAATATTAGAAGAACCAAGTAAGTCTATTAAGCTTATCAATTTCTTGTTTTGTACAGCATTTTTTTTTCGATTTTTTTCTTTGTGTTTTGATGCTATTCTCTTTTTTTTTGATATTTCAAAACTTGCAATTCTTCAACGGGCTAATAACGTTGGTAGGTTTCTAGTTCCATTGCTGTAATTTTTTTCATTTAATTAAATCAATATTTTATTTGTTTTTTTAAATTTTGAACTAATTTAATTTAATAACTGGTTGTAATTTTAATATTTAACTAATTTAATTTATTAACTAGATTTTATTAATAACAACTGCGTTTTATAGTAAAAATATTATTTAATTTTTAATATGAGTTTCATTCATATTATTTGATAATAAAGACCTTTTTTAATTCACTAAATTTAACCTAAGATATGAATTTCCCGTACATACAAATTATCAAAAGAATTTAAGTACTTTTTGCATGTAGGGTCAAGTATCCCTACCCCTAGGATCAAGCATCCATAGCTTAGGGTCAAGTATTCCTATAGTTAGGGATACTTGAACCTAGGTGATTTCATGAAATATATTTATTTTATGATTAAATGAGATATCAGTTTAGCATAAGTACATTTCTCATTCTTAAAAGCAAATCCTTTTATGATGCTAGCATTTCAAATATTCAAGAAATAAAAGAAAAAGTAGAAGTAGGCCACACAAAAATCATATCAGCCTCTTCATTCTCCAACACAACCAGCTATCCTACCGTCCGCCCGCCAACTGAACTTTTACAGAACAGTATTGTGCCGCGCTATCTACCGCAGGCAACAGCAACTATAAAGTCTAATTCCTTACAATGTGTATTTTATTTTTTATTATGTCACAATGTATTTTGTTTTACTTTCCTTTCAGTAAATTAATCAATTTTTTAAATTATATTTTCTATTTGATATACTCGCACCCCCCCTTTAGTGTTATCAAGCCCCCTAGGGGGTCGCTCCCCACAGGTTGAGAATCGCTGTGAATTTCACTGTATATCTTGGGAACTGTAGAACAGAAATGTCTTGAATTTTGCACAGAAGTGTTTGAGTTACTACTTTTTCGATTGGCATCAAAATTTTTATATGCTTCTCTTCAATAATTTCTAAGAATATAAATTCAATAATTAAATAAAATTATAAAATATTACTTTAAATGTAATTAATGCACAATTTTTATTTGCGTTATATAGCGGTTTAATATAAAGCAAGAATTATCGCAATCGATTTATTATATCTAGAGATATATCGAAAAAACTTTAACCTTCAATTAACACTAGGAGGCCTAAATCTCAACTATTCATAATTCATCATCCTCTTCTATGAACTGATAAAATTTTCTATGTATTCGGGATAATTTAATCTGGAGAATTTGAATTTGTATTACAAATTAGGTATTGCATTTGAAAAATTTGAGTTAGTGCGAATTTTAATATGAAGAAAGCTCCTTGCATAAACAAAATTCACGAGGGCAGTTCAAAAAAGTAAGGAAAATGCCTTCTGAGAGAAAATATCTATCCATGAATTAAAAGAGGTACACAACGTAGTAAGCACTGGTACATATTACTTCCCCACCCAGTCACCATGGTTGTCGAAGCATTTATTCCATCGGTACACCAGCATATCGAAACCGGCAGAGGAGAAATCAGCGTCAAAGTCGTGGAGTCACGCCAAGATGGCTCGCTGAACTTCGGCATCGGTTCTGAAATGCTGACTTCCCAGGTGCTTCTTTCGAAGAGATGAAACTAACATGGAGCGAGGTCCAGGCTGTAGGAAGGGTGTCCCGGTTACATCGGTGGTGACCGCGTTTGTCCGCCCTGATCTTTGTTCGTCTCGCACATCTTTCCTGCCGTTATCGAATTCCGAGTACCAAAACCACACCTGTTTTCGTGACATTACACTCACTCCGTACTGTTCCACCAGTACAAGTGAGTGTAATGTCCGGAAACCCGAGTGCCCCGATGAATTTCAGCTGGAAAAGTTTTCTCTATACTGGAGAACGTTATCACATTTCTTACTTCAATCGCCGACCACGTTTCCGTCAACGCTTCTGTCTTCAAACTGAGACTTCGGCGTGATAACGCATAACTAGCTCCATCTACCGGCTGTTGAAAAGTGAAGTAGAGAAAATATTCATGATTCTGATGAAGAAAGAAACAAAAATGAATGTAATTAAATTCAATTAAAAACATGCATTTAGCAAGTTTGAATGAATTCTTTTAAGTCAATATGATTTTTATAACACATTTTGCGTCAGTCACCTAAGAGTGCATTTTTTTCTATAGTACTCAAAATATGTTAACTAGTTTTGATTTAAAATGTTGAAGAACCTGAAAGAAGACAATTCTGTGAGAGTATTTGCGTAAATTATAATAAATAAATCCTAATTGAGGTCCCAACTCACAGTTTAAGGAGCCCTGGTCTAGAATATTCATTTGAATCTCAATGTTATCAATATGTCTTTGTTATTGAAATATTCATTTTAAATGAGTTACTGACGCTTTTTCCGAAGGAGAAAAATAATACTCTTTGAATTATTAAGAGAAGATTTTTACTTCTAAGGTGGAAACAGTAAGGAAAAGATGAAGAATTTCTTTTCAATCAGAAACAGCATATATATTTTATATGCACACAAAGTGCCTACAATATTCTTTACATCCCTTCAGACATAAGTAGTTATGCAATTCTGCCGATATACGTATTTTCAGCTGTGTTTCAAGTTTTTTTTTTTTTGCTACCAGCTGTGTTTCTCTATAGCACACCTACATACATAAACAAATATCACCATAGACTTTTATTTTTAAAGCCACAAAAATTCAAACCTTTTATAGTAGTTCACTAGAAACTGAACATTTTCCGAATGCTACATCTTACTGAAATCTCTCGAATGTTGGTACTGTATGAAGATATAAGAGCTTTGAAATTGCTTTTAGATGGTTATGCCATGTTCCTAATGCCAATATCTCTTAGTGCATAATTAGGCCTAATTATGCAACGGCATTATTTGTTATTTAGTCAAAAAATCTTTCATTACATCATCCAGGTACTTTACGACCTCATAATTTCATTGTAGTTATTTGTACGTATATTGCTTGGCAAGAAAAACTTTGAAATTTTTAAAACATTCTTGCAGATAAATATATTTCTCAAAATTTTGAGTACATTTGCTCATATGTTTAAAACAATTAGCGATCTGAGTTCAGTGAGTTTTTCAGAGAAAAGAAATGCCTTTAGTTTCTTGCATCTTTAATAACTTTTTTGAAAGAACTCTTGCAATTTTAACAAAATAATTTCCTGGGGAAAAATTAAAAAATAATGAGATAGGAATTGATGATTGCTAAGACAATAACTGACCCGTATTAGATCTTTAAAAAAAAGAAATTTATGAATATGAAAAAAATGGATTGTTTCCTCGTCGGACATCTTTATTCCTGAATGGAGAACGACCCACAGAACATGTGTAACCATTACTCCAACAAATATCTAATATCATTACACAAATTGTAAAACCATTTGGTGGTTTAAATTGTAAATAATGAAATCTGACAATAAATTCGGTGAAAAAAATCCTGCTTAATTTTTATCCTATCAGAGCAAACATTTTCCTTTCCTTCCCATCCTATCTGTTTCTATCGTCATTCGTTTGCGATTCTCCACTTATTCCGGACTTCTGAATCATCCTATATATTGATATAAAAATCCTTGATTTAAACCTCTGCGTAGTTGTGTGTGTAGTTGTCTCCTGTTTCTAACTTTTTTTCACATCCATTTTCTCCACTCCCATTTCAGCATATAAAAGCAGAGTGAAGACTAAACAAAATGGAGGATATCTGCTTTATGCACCTCTTCAGGGACCAAACACAAAGCAGATATTCAAAACAGGACTTTTTTCTGTTTAGGTGTTTGACATCGTCAAAAATTAACACCCCAATTGGCCCAAAAAGTCCTACAGTATAATAGAAGAAAAAAGAACATCCTTGAATAAAGAAAAGAAAGTTTTGCAGCCTTACCTCGCTATGTTAATACCGCCAAAAAAGCGAGTGCAAAAAACAAGTAGGGAGAAAGAGATAATAAGAGTAAAGAGCCATTTCAGCATATAAAGATTTTTTTAAAAAATAATATAAAAAGAAAAACCGAGAAGCCTAAAAGTAAAAGCAGTTTAACCCAGCCATGAGAATAACTTAACTTAGCCATAAAAATGTGCCTACGATTGCAATCAACAATTCGGATGAACAGAATACTGATATAGTAGCTCATTCTGTACAACCAGCAGGAGTGGTCTCCCCTAAGCTTTCTCGTTTACTTCTCGAAAAAGGTGCTGTTTACCCTCCCCCCGCGTGGATAAAAAAAATTCGAACCTATTGTAACCCAGGATACAATGACTATCAGAAAATATTTAGGTAAAGAATCAAATTCGAAGAGATGCGTTCCGATTAAATGCATACCGATTTCTACTCTTTCTTCGCTCAAGGACAATCCTTCCGCGTGCACAGATTGCTACCAAATGCGCATGCTCATGGAGAATCGGATGAAAAAAAAAGCGCCAAGCAGGAGTCAATAAATATCGTGCACAGAAGATTGTGTCCAATACGCATGTGCGTGGAGATAGCGAACGCGTTGGAGATGCGCTTATACAGACCGACAGACAGTCAACCTTTTGACGGATTTGGCTCAACATTTTATACGGACCTACATTCATGACGATAAAACTGTGTACGAAATTTTATCCTAAAAATTATGTTTAAAGACTACATACCAAATTTCATCCCTTTATCTCTAATACTTTCCGAGTTATCGTGTTCACAGACACACACACAGACATAGACACACAGACAGACATAATTCCAAAATCGTGTTTTTCGGACTCAGGGAGGTCTAAAACGTGGAGATTCGTCAAAATCTCGAGTTCGAATTTTTTGACGATTACAATACTTTCTCTTTGTATACTTCGTATTCGAGAAAGTAAAAATGGGCGGTCTCTTGATGGAATGATCTAACCAACGACCTCGAAACTATTAGAATTATTTCCATCCAGATAGGTAATCGCAATTGTAAGAAATAATACTTTACATATGACTTGAATCCATTTCGTTGTTTTATTTTGTTGTGCCTTGATTGATTTCTAATTTTAGTATGATTTAAAATTTTTACTCATATATAACTGATTAGTCCCGTTGAAAAGCTACATTAGAGCCATTTGGGAACGGATCCCGTCATGTCGAACCGTGGTCAGATGATGAAGACAGCACCTGAACCGACTTATTTCTTTCATAACTTCCACGCCACACCAGCAAGAGTAAGTTTGAATTCGATGGAAGGTGGATCTTTTATGGAATCAAGTCCGCCTAGTCCAGAAGGCGAAATTCTGCCGCTAGACCCTGTTCAGTCTTGCCCTAGACGTTTAACTTATGCTTTCATTAACTCTAGATAACCAGTTTCCTATTTTTATCTCTGATTATTAGAATACTTTTTATTTGCAACCGTAATTTCCTATTTGGTTTTTGTTTTGTAAAAGAAATAACAGGATAGAAACTTTTACCACAGCATGACTAAAAGAGAGTGGTTGTTTCACCATAAACCCTACAAACCAACCAAGCAACATGCAAGCTGCTTTATGGAACAGCAAATGTTCGAAGCTTCTCCATCATCTGACGTCTATGCTGGTAAAATAAAATATTACGTAACATCGGATTTAAATGAATAAAAAATTAGATTTACGGTGATTTGATTGGTGGGATACTCTTAAAAAGTTCGGGAGCCTAGATGGGTGTGTTAGTAAGATAACGAGCTATATTTCAAGGTTTATGGTGAAGCAATTGAAAAAAAGCTATAAAATGTTTCAATGAATTATTAGCCGCTCTTGAATATTGTTGCATTTATGATGTACTGAAATTCTGAATCCAAATATATTTTATTATATGTATGGACAATTCATGATTGAAAAACAAAGATACAACTTTATCTCATCTGTTAAGAATATAGTCGTTGGCAAGATAAGGGAACTTATCTTTTGGGTTCCAATTGAGACAATAAATCAAGGCTTCTTAGAAGTAAAGTTTAAAACACATAAATGGAAATTCTTCATTCATTCAAACAAGAAAAATTTAAAAGGTGTTTTGTTGCGTGATGGTAACATTCTAGTATCATTATCTGTTCCTCATTCTGTTCATTTTAAAGAGATGTATGAATACAAGGAAATAACGCTACGTGCTTTTTTACTTTCTCTTATACGAAGTATACAAAGAGAAAGTATTGTAATCGTCAAAAAATTCGAACTCGAGATTTTGACAAATCTCCACGTTTTAGACCTCCCTGATTCCGAAAAACACAATTTTGGAATTATGTCTGTGTGTCTGTCTGTGTGTCTGTCTGTGTGTGTGTCTGTATGTCTGTGAACACGATAACTCAAAAACTATTAGAGCTACGGGGATGAAATTTGGTATGTGGTCTTTAAACATAATTTGTAGGTTTCTGTCAAATTTTGGACAAAATCCATGAAAGGGAAGTCTGTCTGTCTGTATATCCGAAGTCATGCGAACACTATAACTCAAAAACTTGAATAGCTAGACGGATAAAATTTGGTACACGGTTTTATCGTCATGAATGTAGGTCCGTATAAAATGTTGGGCCAAATCCGTCAAAGGGTTGACTGTCTGTCGGTCTGTATAATTTACTTTTGAAAAGAATCCGTTATCTCCACGCGCATGCGTACTGGAAGCAATCTTCTGTACATGATATTAAGCGTCTTTCATGACGGATTCCTGCTTGGCGCTTTTTTCTTCCCTTTTGTTCCTTTTTTTCCCTTTTGGCGAATTCTGATTCTGCTCGGATTATTTTATTTCCGTTTGTTTTGTCGTTTCCACGTGTTGAAAACTTGTTGCGTTCTTGGAATAGAGCAGATTCGAATTTTTTTATCCACGCAAGGGAAATGACAAATTTTTGAGAAGTATACGAGAAAGCTTAGGGGAGGCCACTCCCGCTGGTTACTTTTGTGAATGGAAAGAATCACTGGACATTACATAAATGGCCTCTAAGAAACACTAAAACACTAGATTGGAGCAATATTTTTACCAACAGCTTTGTAGATCATCCGAAGGCAATAAAAGATATATCAACCGACCAGTAGTGGCTCTTCCATAAGGGCTACAGAGCTGTTGAGCAGCAATCACCCCTGAAATTATCTTAAAAGCTTATATTTTCGTTTTTATTCTAATTGGCTTAGTTTTCCACTTTGAGAATTGATTGATCAACGAAAATGGCAAAAAGTGATAAAAAAAACGCAAAAGGAAGAAGGAAAATTATCAAGAATTAAGAATTCAGCACCCCAGAAAACATAAAGGAGAAACAAATTACAACTCCTCCAGAATTTAATTAAAAAAACTACTTAATGACTGGACTACTGAGAGAAAGCGAAAAAAATGCCAAATGAGGAAGACACAGGCGGAAGTCGTGTCAAACGAGACCTGTGAAAATCGCAACTCGAGTGTATCTAATTTCCAAAGGGGAAGGAATGCCTTTTTTTCCCGACTAAGCGCTCAGCGTTGCTCAGTGCGCGAATTTTGATCCTTAGGAGGGGCAAAACTCTGTCCAGATCTGGTCTATCTGTCTGAACCTTCTGCTTATACCAAACAAAAACGCGTAATAAAAACCAAATAAAATTTTCAGTTTCAACGAAGCCGAGTAAAAAGCAAAAATGAACGTAAATATTTTTATTCCATTGGTTTTGGTTTCAAATAACTAGAAATAATTATTGAATTGTTCTTTAAAAAAATATTTACTTTGCTTTTATTTCACAATAAGAAAACTATGAAAATTTGTAATATGAATATTATAAGCAAATTCTAACCTTCGGAAATGAAAATTATGTCTTTATAATGAATAATTCGTAATCATAAATATATTTTAATATTTAATATCGCATTTTTTTACAGATGCATCATTAAATGCATTTTCCACACTGAAATTTATCACACTATATTTCAGTTGTTGTCATCGGAATATTTTATTTCACCTTTTATTCTTTTGATAAGGAAATTGGCGTTGTACAATTACTTTTTATAAGTTCTGACAGCAAAAAACTACAATACAATGCAAACTGGAATATAATAAGTTGGCTACGAGCGCCTAAAATGTTCTTTATCAGTTAGTGATAACGTGTTGCAACAAAATCTTGATATGAGTAGAATTAGTGAGTCATAAAACAATAAATTGCAAGCAAGATGCTCTTGATTTGAGGATTATTACATTTTTTGGATTCTTATGAGAGATTTTCGTCTCAGCGTATAATATTTATAGCAACTGAACGTAAAATTATAGCAAGAAATTTCCCTTTTTTTTACTTCTGAAGTAAGAATTCTAAAATTAGAATTAAAATGGCGTTGAAAATTATGTAACTTCGTGGTTTGTTAGATACTTCTCTTTACTTTTTTTAATTACTTTGTTATTCTTTTCATAATTTTAAATTTGTAATTAAAATCACTTTAATTCTGTCTGTAGATAATTTCTGTCTTTTTATCACATTGTCTGCACTGTTACTCGAATAATCATAGATGAAAATCCCCATCAGACCTAGGCGACAGGGTAATACTGAATGACCGAGCCGCTGAGAGAGTAACACAGGAATTGTGGCCTGTCACCTCGGCCCAGGCATAGACCCCTCCCGTAGGAGGTATGTCCCGTCATCGGAAATGTGGAAAACACAGCCACACGTCCATTACTATACCCCCAGGAGAAACGAGGATGCGCTTGCTTATTTGACGATGTGGCGCTGCGGTCAAGGCTCCAGACAGAGAAGTGAACTGACGAGATCGAGTTCAATGTGACTACTAATAGATGCGTAGCTGTGCCGCAATATAGTTTTTGAATCATTACTTGTTTTGTTTTAGATACCAACGTCGCTTTTGTTTATATGAATAAAGATGTTGTTTATAGCCGTCGGGTTGGTCCTTTGCATCATTAATTAGCGGACCGTACAAGTGGTGACCCGGACGTGATTTGAACACGCAACATGGTCTCCAATGACGACTTCTAATCCACGTACCCTAACCCCGGGGTTGTTACTTGAATAAGATAATCTTAGATCAGTGATTGGTTTCAGTTGGTAATATTTGGCGGCCTGCAAAATTTCTTCCCGATCCTTATATACACTTGTATGAATGTAAATAAGCAAGTACATATTTAATATGCTGATAAAAAAACTAATTTCATACCATATTTTTATTTGACATTGTTATAATTTTGTAACGCATTGCCATGAATTATAACAAAAGAAAATTTTCTTGGTTAAGGAAGAAATATAAGAGTAATTTTATTAGATTCTATACACAGAGAATGAATTCTTGACAGATTATTTTATTCAGCTGGATATAAGATTCTTTCACACTTTTTAGAGTTAATTTCAGAAACAATTTTAAAATTTTCAGACTGAAGAACCAATTCAGATGCGAACATGATTTCTATATTTTATATCCATTATATTCTGGGATTTTAATGAAATTAAACGAGTGTTTGTAATTAATTCTGATACGTAGTGTTGAAGAAATTAACAGAACCACGTGTGATTGAAATGCGTTAAACGTAAATTTTGCAATGATCCTTATTCAATATTTGGAAACCCTGCTTTAGATCGCTTTGCTTGATTCGAAAATTGTTGTCTTCTAACACCAAAATATTAGATTTAAGACTGATGATAAAAATAATAACTACCACATAGTTTCTGATAGGTATAATTTAAATTATATTAAAATTATTATTAAAATATTAAAGAAACCCCCATTTATAATTTTCGGTAATTTTCATAAAAACTTTTGAGATTACAGATTATTTGGTATAACATATGATAATATTTTCCCCCCTTCCAATTATAATTACAAATTTCGTGAGTATAACAAAGGTAAATGTTTGAAAGGTCTCCCTTTTAAGATACTAAATCATTAGATAAACTGTAATTTGGTCAGTAATGAAAAACCTTTGTCATCCTTTTAAATATGACTTGTGTTTGTACGTTTCCAGAATTATTATTCAAAAACACATTATGCGGTATATCTTTACAAATTGTCTACTTTTATAAATACTCCATCCATCCAAACCGGAAAGGAGCCAAATGGCTCTAAACACGGGGATGCAGGTGGTGTAATGTAATGTACTTTTATAAATGTCCTATTTATCATTACTTGCGTCGCCAAGCTTTCTGCTGAAAGTCGCCACATAGGCGGCTGGTGCAACAAAAAAGTGGGGGGTCAAAAGAAATTCGAGTGTGTGGGTGGGGCGCCCCTAAAGCTCTTTTTTTTTTGTAAAATGGACTACATTATTGGATTTTAACGTCATTATTGATTAAATGACTTTCTCTAAAAAATTCGGGATACGGCCTCAAAAATCGGAACGGATGGCCACCGTAGACTCCCTCCTTCCAATTCAAAGTTCCATTTCAATTCTCATGAAATAATAACATGAGAAAAATATAAAACGCTTACCTTTTAAGTCAATTCTTCTTTCTTTAAACTCGTGAATCGATCAATGATGCCGTCACAAAACGGCGTACTCCCACCCACAGAGAAAACAGGTCAGCTATAAATTTTTTTTATTTGATATTATGTTATACAATATACATCTGTATTATAAATTAGAAGAAAGATAGCCTGCGATTTTGGTTCTTCTCAAATTGTTCTATTACCTTAGTAAAGTCAATATCTACAGTATTTTCGATCTTCAAAACAGCAAGTGCAGAAAGCCTCTCTTGACACATACTATTACTCTAAGGTATATACTGTTACACAAGGTCTCTCTGTGGTGTATGGTATAAACAGTCCAACACGCAGGATAATGGAGAATGAAGGTTTATTTACAAATATACAGGAAAACACGTAGCACAGGTACAGGAAACAATAGTCCTTGCACAGATTACCAATGTAAATAGACAACAATTCACAGGTAATGACAGTTCAGCGCTTTGATATCTAACAGCACAAACAGTCAGCAAATAACTAGTCACGACAATAACAGCTCAACTCACCAGCTGATTAGCTCACACAGCAGATAGAACTCCGAAGACGTTTACGCTTCACAGTAACCAGTCGTTCAAAGACGCTGTTGTGGTCCAAACGCGGTCTTATATACTCTCCCCGTTAGGCCGTGACGTCACATAGAATTTTCATGAAAATCCTAGATCTCGGCCCCTAATAGAAATATCGAGAAAAGGATTGCATTTTCGAGAATAATCTATTTGTCGCCAAGGTAGCCAAATTTGTCGCCAAGTCGCCAAAATGGTCGCCAAGTTTGTCGCCAAGGTCATGCGTGCCACGAGAGTCGCTGAGGTCACTCCATGCTTCACCTTGTAAAACCCTCTTCCCAACCATAAGACCTGCATTGCTGGGAAGCGACTTTCCATGACTGTAACAATACCTTATACTATATACTCTAAGGTGTGATTTTAAAGATCTTAAGCATGAAAAAAACTTCTCGCACATGATGCATTTGAGACAGGTATCACAAGAAGAATTTGGATTAGTTTTGTCAATTATGGAAATATATAATATATGTATATCACAGAGTTCCTTTTCAACAAGAAAATTGCATCTTTTCTTCAGTTCTGTTATCTCCGTGGATATTTCTGGCAAACAGTCGATGTATTTTTTGTACATTTTCTGAAAAATTTGTATCTCTCCCTTTATTTTTTCCATATCAAGATCATATGTTTCAGAGACTTTTTGAATTGATGCAATTTTTATAATCTTTGATGGATTGGAAAATGTTACATCTTTTAGAGATTGAAAAATATTCAACTCAATTTCTTTGAACCTTTCGTCTATTGTGTTTAAAGCAGCATCTATAACTGGAAAAGCAATTTACGTTTGATAGATCGATTAAACACTTTGTGACATGCTGAAGGAACCGCCGCCTATTTCCGAAGACACCCTTCTAGAGCGTGGAAGTTTTGGAGAAGTAAACGATTTTGATTCACAAATATCCTTAACATATATCCACAACTTTTCAAAAAAATCTTCACTTCAGAATTCATGCAAACATTCTTTTGTTGTATTAATCAGTTCTTTAACTGTTAAAAAAATTAGCGATTTTGATTGTAAAGCTTTTGAAAGCGTGTCTGTAGCTTCCAAAACTCTTTGGATCAGAAATAGACAAAAAATGAATTGGAAACTTTCGATATTATTCAGCAAAGCTACAACTTGCGATCCATTTTTTGATGGATCGTTAATTTTGAACTTTGAAAAGTGGGGGGCAAGGCCCCTTTACTTTTGCAAGTGAGGGGGCAGTTGCCCCCCTTGCCCCCCCGGACGAGCCGCCTATGAGTCGCCATATGACTGCAGACAGGAGAAAAAGAAAAGTTGAATTATTTATCCTTAGGAAAACCGGTTTTATATTGGAAACAGTAGAAAATAGATGTTAATATATTTAATACATAGGCAGATGGCCCAATATTTTAATAATTGAAAACGGAACAATGGGATAAAAGCTTTTACCCACTATAGCATGAAATTATTCTACAGTTTTACGACTCCTATTCATCTAGACACTCTTAATAAACGTGCTTATCCATCTTGGATTTTGCATAGATTCAGCTGTTTCATATCATTCTTTAATTTTATCAACATAATACAAATAGTTAAAATACTCTGACGTGACAATTTCTGTCAATAAAGATATTGTTAGGCTAGTGTATCGCAGTATAAACCAACGGGAGTGGTCTCCCCTAAACTTTCTCGTATACTTCTCGAAAAAGGTGCTGTTTTCCCTTCCCCCGCTTGAATAAAAAAATTCGAACCCAGGATCCAATGACTATCAGAAAATATTTAGGTAAAAAATCAAATTTAAAGAGATGCGTTCCGATTAAATGCATACCGATTTCTACTCTTTCTTGGCTCAAGGACAATATTTCCGCGTGCACAGATTGCTATCAAGTACGCATGCGCATGGAGAATCGGATGAAAACAAAAGCGCCAAGCAGGAGTCAATAAATATAGTGCACATAAGATTGCGTCAAGTAAGCATGCGCGTGGAGATAGCGGATTCGTTGGAGATGCGATTATACAGACCGACAGACAGTCAACCTTTTGACGGATTTGGCCCAAAATTTTATACGGACCTACATTCATGACGATAAAACTGTGTACCAAATTTTATCCATCTAGCTATTCAAGTTTTTGAATTATAGCGTTCGCATGACAGCGGACATACAGACAGACAGACTTCCCGCTGACGGATTTTGTCCAAAATTTGGCAGAAACCTACAAATTATGTTTAAAGACCACATACCAAATTTCATCCCTTTATCTCTAATAGTTTTCGAGTTATCGTGTTCACAGACACACAGACAGACATGATTCCAAAATTGTGTTTTTCGGACTCGGGGAGGTCTAAAACGTGGAGATTCGTCAAAATCTCGAGTTCGAATTTTTTGACGATTACAATACTCTCTCTTTATATACTTCGTATACGAGAAAGTAAAAAGAATTCTCGTGAAGACTGTATTAAAATACAATCAATAATTTATCATCAGTTGTCATCGTCTATTTTTAGCAAGATGATCCGATATGCTTGGTAGGTTGCCAAACTTTCTGATGAATGAGAAATCTTTTTGAAAATGTAGGAAGTTTGTTTCCTAATAAATCTCCTAAGGAAACGTTGCTATTGTGAAGAATCGTCATTTATTAATTGTGCAAGATGTCAAAATATTTTTTGTTTCTATTGTTTTGATGGTAATTTCCATTCTGGTTCTTGTATGTAATTAAAAACTAATAAATGTAGAATAAATTTCTACAATTTCTAAATAATAAAACCTAGTAAAAAAATTTTCATGATATGAGTAATCATAGTTATTTTTTATTACCATTAAAGTCGTATTTATAATTATTTTACTGCTTTAACTATAATGCATGTGTCATATGAATCAATGGTTATTTTATGCATAAAAATAATAAATATTTTAATTAAAAAAATTTGTGATTTTTTAAAATTTGAAATAATTTTGAAAAAATTAAAATAAAAAAGTGCATCTAGAATAGCACCCTGACCAGGCGAGTACGCTGACACCCATGCTATCCACCAACATTTACAACTTACTACTGTCCTACTGCTCGGAGAGAAACCCTGGGCAGGGTTGCCTTAAACAGACGAGTCGAAGAAAGGAGGGATACAGACATAAATCAACCGCAACATTTGGCGAACTATGCGCACTTCCGTTAGGCGAGGAATTCGTTTTCGAACGAAGTACAATGAGAAATGAGACTTCCGCCAGTTCCAACTACGCCAAATGAAAAAAAAAAGCCCTTTCCTTCACCCCCAAAATGCAGTGGAATATCCCATTTCCATAACGACCGCCAATGGCATGTCTGGTGTCTAGGGTTTTTCGCGTGGCGGTAGGACAGTAGTATATAAGCTGTGCCGAAAATTTGAAGGCTGTTTTCTCGGAATTTGCTGGCCATTTCGCTTTTATGCGTTAATGAATTTAGTTTAGTTATATTAACGTCCCTTTCTGAAGCAACAGGAGGGCTATTTTGGGACGGACCTCATCATTTTGATCCTCGGTCTGGTGACGAGGAAGGCGCTTGAGTTGACACCCTCCTCTCTAAGCTTCCGTACCACGCCAGCGGGAGGAAGATTGGCCCCCTAAGTAAGATATAGCGCGCGACAGGCGCAATTACACGGCAAATTTTCAATTGGCATCGGGTTTCGAACCTGGAACCCTCCGAAGCCGGGGCCTTAACACTAGGCCACCGCGGCTCCATGCGTCAATGAGCGAACACCCTAAAGGTATATTACTAGTATAACAAGTCTCATCCGGAACTGAATTTCCCAAGAATCGTCCTCCACTTGTAAAGCAAAACTGAATGTGTATCTATTTTTGTCGTTTGAATTAGGAAATACGCGTAATTTATATTATACTGAAAAGTTAGAAATCAATTATATTTCAATCTACATCTGATAGGATTGATGAGAAAGGAATTAAAATATTAGGACACAAAGCAATTTATGAAGATTAAGGTGTGCCTTTTCTTCCGTGAGATTAAAATTGAGAATTTTAAATATTTTGCATACCTCATCTTACTGTAACTTTTTATTTATAAAATCCTCCCTTTTTGGTCAAAATATTAAAGAAAATAGAGCTTGGGGGTTTTGGCAATGAATTTGTCTAGTTATTAGTCTGTTAGTCACTGCAACTACTAATATATTTTATGCTATCTTTGTGCTCCTTTCTCTCTCCCTTAAATTTGTTAACCTTGAACGATTCTTTATTACACAGAAGAAATTTATGTTTTGTCTTTAAAATATTTAACTGAATACAGAGAATTGTTTCATTTTGTCACACTATTTCCAGAGGCGGATTTTGACATTATGAGGCCACAGGCGCAAACCTGTTTTGAGGTTCCTTCTCTAACCAATGTTGTAAATTTGGAGTTGGCTTAGAACAGCTATGTACGTCGAATTACATAAGCGCTTATTAGATAGTTTTAAACATTTGCGCATTTACACAAATCTTCATCTCTGAGAAATTTTCTGGTGAATCTCAGACTTTTTAACAGGAGACTTGGGAAATAATAAAAAAAGACGATTTGTGAATTAGATTGTAGAAATATGAATAATGTAAACATAGAAGAGAATAAAAATCTATTTGCTGTTATGATATTTAAATTTGCCTATTTGTAGCGATATTTTTACTTTCTCGTACACGAAGTGTACAAAGAGAAAGTATTGTAATCGTCAAAAAATTCGAACTCGAGATTTTGACGAATCTCCACGTTTTAGACCTCCCTGAGTCCGAAAAACACAATTTTGGAATCATATCTGTCTGTGAACACGATAACTCGAAAACTATTAGAGCTACCGGGATGAAATTTAGTATGTGGTCTTTAAACATAATTTGTAGGTTTCTATCAAATTTTAGACAAAATCCGTCAAACGGAAGTCTGTCTGTCTGTATGTCCGAAGTCATGCGAACACTATAACTCAAAAACTTGAATAGCTAGATGAATAAAATTTGGTATACAGTTTTATCGTCATGAATGTAGGTTCGTATAAAATGTTGGGCCAAATCCGTCAAAGGGTTGACTGTCTGTCGGTCTGTATAATCGCATACTTGTTAAAATTATATCTCATAAGCCCTTTGGCTTAGATAAATAAAACTTTGTATCACGGATGCTAACATTAATTATAGATCTGTGCCCAAAATCGGCACAGATCGTTTCAATCGGTTAAAAAAGAGGCGTTCAAATTGCATATTCAATTTTTTAAAATCCGATTCTCCATGCGCATGCGTACTGGTAGCAATCTGTGCACGAGGAAGGATTACGTGACTTTGTCCCTGAGACAGCAAGAGTAGAAATCGGTACGCATTTAATCGGAACGCATCTCTTTGAATTTGATTCTTTACCTAAATATTTTCTTATAGTCATTGGATTCTGGGTTCGAATTTTTTTTATCCACGCGGGGGGAGGGGAAACAGCACCTTTTTGGGGAAGTATACGAGAAAGTTTAGGGGAGACCACTCCCGCTGGTTTTATACTGGTTTCTTTTTCTAAGCATTTCGACATATCTGGGATGACTCAAGTTTAGTCATAGTTGCGCTTTTGGACAAAAATGACATAAAAACAAAATGAATATAGAATCAAACTAATTTCGTCAATGCATTCGCAAAGGTTTTCTGTATCGGAGGAAGAATTCGGAATATGTCGCAGTAAATTCGTCGGGTTCACGAGGATCCGAATATGATCGTTTCTTTTTCAAACATGATTCTGATCCCTATATACACGTATGATCTTGAACGACATTAAAATTTAAAAATAGTCATCGTTCAAATTTTATCATAGTGAATCTAGATTTGCACCTTTACTCTGTTCTATCTCAAAATTTAAAAGTAACTTTATAATTAATTCCATAATATTTGTGATTTACATTCCAAGTAACTTCTCTAGTAGCGTGCAATAGTAGAGAAAAATCTAGAAAATGCTAAATAATTCGCTAGAATGAAAGATGAATACTAATGTGATAAAATAAGATCAGATATAATTACAGACGCGACAGCAGAAAAAACTATAAAATAAAATTAAAAAATAATTAATTAATTAAAATAATTTAATTGTGTATTTTAAAAGTATATGCATTTAAATAGATACCATATTATTTTGACCTTCATTTCATCATATTAAATACGAGAAAATTTAATTAGATCATGAACAGAAGAAGCACCTCACTGGTGCCTCAATGAATTGAGATCTTGATTTTACTATTGGATACTAATGTGATCAAATTCGACCACATATTTTTCCGATATAAATTACTAACAGTTCTTCATTTTCTTTCAGTTTTCATTGAAATAGTTAAAAAAAACCCCAATTTCTTGGTAAAATTTACAAACATACTTCTGTAGTTTCCGTACCTCAGATTAGATTAAAATTAGAATAAGTTCATCACCATCGATTAGATTAAGTTCATCACCATCATTATGGAACATGGCATCGTTTCATCAGAAGAGTACTACCCAAATCATTCGTTTATTAAGAAATCCGGGATATTTGTAATCTTTCGTTTTCAACGCATGGTTCGCAGCTTGAAATTCTAATTAAATTTGCCCCCTAATATCGTAAACATTAGGACTATTTGTTGCTGTGCCAGTAGATACTACAATTTTCGGTATTTCCTAATTTTATTAATTACATTTTCGATTGTCATCACTGCCTGAAGGCGATCTTCATAATTATTATTACCCAACGGATTTTTTTATGATTAAAAACTGGAAATGCACTAGGATAATTTAGGATAACTGGGAATGTAGTTTGCAGTCATTATCATTTTTTCAATTTAAAATGATAATCATTTTAAATTGTGTGAGTGCATAATCACGTTCTGAAGGTTTCATTAAGCAATGCCTCTTTTCCAAAAATATTTATTAATTAACCAGCCTCATTTACAGGGACCTTCTTAATTACCTCGGTGTGTTTCCAATTACCCCAGGGACTATGGGGTAATTGGGAACATGTGTTTCGGCTTCTGATCAGAGTAACGAATTGATTTGAAGAAAATGTATTAGAATTGGGGAGAAACTACTGTATATTGCCTCAAAATGTATTTTACTGTCTGTTTCCAATTCCCCCCAGAGGCTGTTTTTTTACTGTTTTTCAGCAAAAATATCTTCTATTTCATGGAATATCGCATATAAATTATTATAGCTATTTACTACCTTCAATTTGGAGTAATTTATAATTATTCTATCCCCAATTTTGTCGGGAAAAGTTGGGAAACGAACATTTATAGAAACAGAAATGAATGAATATTATGACTCACGAGAAGAAAATATTTAAGACTTAGAAACTCATTTTTCTTTGACATTTAAAATACCTGAAGAAACAAACACTTCTTTCCTACAATTTACTTCAACGATAGGATCAGGGAATACAGTTTTTATCTGGCTCTCAGAAATCGCAACCTGGTCATTCATCACCAAAACAAATATTGATTTAGCTAAATTGGTCTCCTCAAACCTGTCTCATGCAATTCATCTCCGTCAACCTCATCAACCCTATAGACTTCATTCGGCACTTCCACCGTTATCAATCAAAATAGACATATTTGTTGAAAAATCAGCCACAGATTATTCGTGATAAGCTACTTACTCTATCTCTGTAGCCTCCATTGTTGAAAAGAGTGAAAATCATCACCTTCAGATTCTTCCATCAGCATCACGTTTTCTTCTTCCTCGTCATCAGTTTACTTGTTTTCTTCCATACTTGACGTCAAACGGCTGCAATACATTATTAACAAACAACTTTTATACGTGAAAGTAATATTACGTATATCACATGGTAGATTTTAAAAAAAATGTCAATTGCTAATTTGACATAAGAAAATTAACATCATTGGTGGAACAGAACGCTATTATTTTCTAATAAATTATTCCAAATGCATAAAAATATAGATTTTTGTTACGTTAAAAGCCTATTCCCAACTACCCCGTGATGAATGTTGTCAGGAATAACTGAGAACACTAATCTATTTTTGAAGAGAAACTCCACAAACGAAAACTGAAGTTTCCTCGTAACCGTTATATCCTACAGATCTAAGGAATATATAACTTAGCAACTTACCTTGCATATAACCAGTGTAGAGAACGAACAATGAAACGTACGAAAATTTTGATTTCACTTTTTCTGAACACAGTTGCAACTAAATTTAATAAACATTACTAGCTAACACTGCAGAAAGCGGAAAAGAATTCTTCTTCCAATAGAGTGTCCTAACCAAAACACATGCTTTCCAGTTCATTGAGCCCTCACCAGTGCACACTAGTCGCAGTTCCCAATTCCCCAACGTGATCCTACATACTTTCATATTCTAAAAACATAATTATTTTTGCAGGATAAAAATAACATTTTTTGATACGCTAAAAATCGCAATTTTTTGCTGGTTGAAAATAGCAATTTTTGCATTACTGAACTCTTTTTCGTTCTATTCTTCAAGTTTTTTTAGTTTGTTCTGTGTGTTTTTCATTATTTCTGACTCATTACAATGAAAGGAAGTACTAAATTAACCATGTCAGGGGTTAAATTTGCATGCTTATTCATTTTTACTTGCATTCAGACACTTTTATTAAATTCTTCTAAATAACAGTGAAACTTCTCACAGCGCTGAATATTTTTTAAACAGTTTTGTTTACTTTGATTTATTTCTTGTTTGTAATGATGGAATTTTATGATCGATTTTTCACTCACTTCCTCATGTGCCAGAGTTTTGAAATTTCGTGTATTCTCGAAAACAATACACTAATTTAATATTGTCTCATCTTAATTATCAGTTAATTTGTTAATTAAATTTTGATTTCGTTCAAGGGGCGCCACCTGGTTGTTAATTTGAGAAAAAAATGATTTTAAGATTCCATAATATTTATAATAATGAATTATTAAAACTTGAAAATAATTAAAATAAAATTGCACTTTTTAGTGCATTAACGAAAGTGTTGTTTTTAAGAACTCTTTTATTAAATTTGTTATTTTTATTGCTAAAGTTTAAGTATTGTTATATCTTGCTCTATATTACGTGCTTAGTGATCGATATTGTTTTCGCTGTCTGTATAAACATCACACCATGACGAAATTCGGACCTTCAGCCAAATTACTGAAGAAACAAATAGGCGAGTATTTCCAGGCGAAAGTTTTTTTTTCCTAATTCCTGTTTCAATTACTCCGATGTAACATTATGAAAGCCTTTTGAGTTCCGTAATAAAACGAATTGTAAAATAATAAGCAGGGTATGGTCTTGAGTTATATATGAGAAGGTAAATCAAATATTTATGATTTTCTAAGACCTCGAGACGATTACAGAAAGAATTTACAATGTGCTTCGTGCAAAAAGACTTAAGAAATGAAATCCGTTTTTATTAGCATGCTCATAAACAAAAGAATTCGTCCTTCTTATCATGAAAATAGCGTAATCCCAATAAATATTAAAATCCTTATATTTGTGCGCAAAAAGTGCTATCATTCTACTTTCTGATAATTTCTCTTATGTGACTTAGAAAGATTGGAACTTTGGTCATACATTGGTTGTTTCGAAACACATGTTTTATCAGTTATCTCATTAACTAATTGTTAAAGAAACAAGCTTCAAATCCGCTAAATCTTTTAACAAATTTGTACAAGGGACGTAATGCATATATGGCTGCTGTTGTTGTAATTGGCCCTGGTGGGAACCCTCAGGTTTCTGGGACGAAAGGTTGCCAGCTTGAGAACTGATTCCATCGAAGATCCGCTG